>OY856187.1:419002195-419054873 GCA_963693315.1 Diogma glabrata
TATTTGTTGTTGGTGAACAGAAAGCTTTATGATGATCACAATTTTATCACATGATATAATTATGGTACAGATAACAAATCGGTTAAATTGTGGTTTTAAATGGAATGGGAATGTTAGATAAAAAATATTTTAAAGATTTGATTTTTAGTTTAATATTATTTAAAGAAAATAAATCGATTTTTATTTTCATTTATGCTAAAGAGAATGAGTTTCAATTTATTTAAATTTTGGCAAACGATAATCATTTTGCTTGCCAAACCAACATTGATCGAAACATACTTAACTCGATAATGATATCGTAAAAAGTATTTTTATAATAAAACGGATCATTATGTTTCTCTTATGTTGTTTAAATAATATAAGAACTATAAAATCTTTCTTTACTCAAAAGTTTTAAGTTCTTTTTTGTATTTTTAAAATAGTTTTTGCGCTTTTGATTACTAATATTAAAAGTTACTGTATACAGGAAAATTGAAGAACGTTGACCAACAACGAAGTGGCATAGCAGGTCGCATAACTAGCGAGATTATTTTTAGCCCCAGACTAGATGCAGCCTATGGGGTCGAGAGAAGATTACCTGCTGCTCCAGCACAAATAACTGATTTTGTACGCGTATCAGGAGATAAGAACATGCACTCACACACCCACATACACACCAACTCACACATGCACTCACACACCCACATACACAATCACTCACACGCACCCGCGCTCGCACTTCATCCACTCACCCACACACACACAAACAGTTAAACGTGATTAAGTCCCCACCAATAGAGTAGTGGTGAGTACCTAAAAATCCGTTAGTAGCGTTTAACATAATACGAATCTAGAATTAGGGAATCTATAAACACCTTGGATGACACAATGATTGGCAATAACAAAAAAGGAATCAATATAATGCTCAAGACCTGTTTTAACTAAGTTTTCACCTAAAAAAAAATGTAAAACAATACAAAGGTAGTTTTATTTAATCTACAAGAGAAAACCTAAAGGAAACGAAATTAGTTTAAACCCGGATTGAAAGCCCGTTCTCATAAATCAGGTCAATGATAATAACCCGAACTACACCATTGTTAAACAAAATTCCGAACCATTGCATCTATATTTATATATATATATATATATATATATATATATATATATATATATATATATATATATATATATATATATATATATATATATATATATATATATATATATATATATATATATATATATATATATATATATATATATATATATATATATATATATATATATATATATATATATATATATATATATATATATATATATATATATATATATATATATATATACATATATATATATATATAATTTTATTGTGGAAATATTCTATATTTTCTATGAAAACCATAATATGCAGTAAGAGGAAAATTCTTCTACATATCAAATACAAAAAATTATTTAGAAAAAAAATAAAACTATCTAATATTAATTGAATTCAAATCTGCTAAGAACCTTTCTCAATGAACATAGGTTCCCTTCTTTATCATGTTATTGAAAGAAAAGGTCAAGTTAAATAATGTTTGAGGACATATAAATACAAGATGTTCTATGTATGCTGTTAATTTTGATTATATTACAAAATAATATTATTAATCATAATATGTATTACAACAATAACAAAATTTGAAAATGAACAGATAGAATTCAATTGTTTTCACAATTATAATTATAACAATTATAATTATAACTAGTTGCGAATAATAATTTGTTGCTCCATGCAATAACGGGGTGCGATACCGTTTCAGCAACGTCCTACCAAGACCTTCCAGAAATTTTCAGACCTTGAATCTCATTCTGCGAAGTTCAAAGAAGCTGATATGTCAAGCCAAGAAATTTTTGAGAACGGGGCGCAGCTAATCCTGACAATATACAGTGCTCCACTGTCATTCAGGAAGCCGAATGTTCCTGACCAGTAAAATCCAAAATGGGATCAGTTACTACATACGTACAGGTACAGGATGTACTTAAAAACCCTCTAAAGGTTAGAGTAAATTTAGGAAAAAATCTCCCCACACTAGATGCCATTCGACAACATCTAAAGAGGGTCTATTTTCAAGTGCAAGATTGGCTGCACGAAGGCCAGCTGACCATGGACCCAAAGGAATGGTGGTGGAAAAAGGAAAGCAACACTTTCCCTGTAGAAATGACACAAAAACCTGCGCCCAAGAATATTATTGAGCTAGTATTCTTTGGATGCGGAGGAGATTGTAATCTGTTGTCCTCTAGTTGCAGGAAGCACGGCCTCCCTTGCAATATTGCATGTAAAATTTGTGAAGGCTCAACTTGCAATAATACTGAAAGATGTTCGGTTGAAATCGTTATAGCGGCAGAGAGAGAGAGAGGCGTTAGATGAGGAAGATAATCTACTTACGTATACGTCAGTTGAACAGACTAGCGATGTGTCACTTGATGAAGAATTTGATATTTAGTAACAAATTTAAAAATTAAATTAATTAGTTAATGAAGTAAGCTAAAGATTGAGTTAGATTATATTTGATTTTAGTTCAATAAAAAATTTTTAAACGCCAATTACATAAATAGTGACTTTCTATTCATTCGATTGCTCTCCTCCTCACATAACCTTCTCACCTCCACTAGAATCAACAATTCCAAACAGTTATTGCAGTAGTATTGACGTTAGTCTCTAAGACATTAAAACATCAGGTTTGATTGACAGTCATGGGAATGACATCGATGTCAAAATAAAGGTTGCGGTGCACTAGATAGTTGGAGTATGGTCGTGGATGCTGGATTTGAAGAATACAGCTAAAAAACCCTTGATGTGAATTTCATTATTTGCAAATGTGAAACATAGAGATGACGTTTAGACCCAGATTCCGATGCACCAGGTGTTCTGGGACGTTTTCGATGTGAAAATTGGAATCCGCGCCCCAAAAACCCTTCATAAGGATTTTCGGTTTGTCTATAGCGATCATGTCTGAAAAGCCCTCGGAAATGACGTCCACGTCCAGGTTGCGTGGCACCAGGTGTCCGCAGGGTGTTTGCCGATGCCATATTTGAATTAATCAACCCAAAAATCACCAGGTACCGAGTTTCTTTAACATTGGGGATTCTTAAAACGACTTCAAAAATCCATTTTGGCTGCAGCAATGCCATTTCTGGTTTGTATAACATAAAAAGTAGGTGCTTTTTTTACAAATAATTTTGGAAGCTAGTGCAAGAAAACCGCATTCCGGTCCATCTTAGTGCTAAAAATTCTGACGTTGAGTGCTTCATTGCCTCGACTATATCTTCTACAAGCACAGAACTTGAGAGTATTATCAAAAGAAACTATTAGAATCATTTTTGTTTCTATACCGAGATAAAAAAAGAAAGATATCACAGGAATTCTGGACGGGGAAGATATCTGGTTATCAACTGTATTTAATGAATATGCAACCGGTTGGATTATTGGCCACTACAGTTTAGTTTTGTTTCAGCAAATTTTTGTAAAAATTTGCTATTAACTTTTTAATTACTTTGGTCTGTAAGACCTAAGTATTACATTTATGAGCTCAAAGTAAAATCCTTACCCCCAATTTTTTTTTGGCATTTCTCAACGTTTTAGGACCTACTGATTCTAAAAAATCAAAAAAAAAAACGTATGTCTCTGTCGGCCGGCCGTCTGACATTACCTACCCTACTTCTGTCATTACCTACGCTGCAGGGAAAACCGCTGGAGGGAATTCAAAAAATTTTTTTTTCTAAAAATAGGTATACTGAAGAGACAGGTTTGAAAGGACGCTGTGTTCCTTCTGCACATTAAATTCACCACCAATATTTTTTTCAACTTCATGTAATGTGGTAGCTAATACCAAATAAAAACGATCTTCCCAAAGCCATGGGGAATAACCACAAGTGTATATCCAGTATTAAATCTATTAATAAACAATGATTTGGCTTCACAATGTAATTAACTAACACAATAAAACTTTTTACCTTGCGAATCCATATCATTTCAAATAAAATATTCCTGTATTTTCGTTTCCTATATTATTTGTTCATTGAGGGGATTAAAAGTATTTTATATAAATAAATAGATATTCTGAATAAAATTTTATTTTTATTTACTTATGATCTAAATGTTTTCATTTTAACAATCAGTATTATTTATTTATTAAACCACAGGAAAACACTAGAGGCACGACAACACAAGCTAACATATTGATACAAATGTACATAATC
The DNA here is from genome assembly GCA_963693315.1 of Diogma glabrata. Lineage (NCBI taxonomy): Eukaryota > Metazoa > Arthropoda > Insecta > Diptera > Cylindrotomidae > Diogma > Diogma glabrata. The sequence goes on from OY856187.1 coordinate 419,006,417, forward strand.
CTCAATTGATCGAGCATTTCATCGATTATCTACAGTCATATTCTCCATCTCCTTCTCCGTTTTAATCATAATCTTCATCGCACACCAATTAAAAATTTCCCCATATAATCTCATTATAATACAATTCAACCATTTCCATAGTTCATCTCACCAATCAACTTCTCTACAATTACATAAATTTGAACAACTGTATTACGTCTACATGTAATACTATGATTAAGTTTTACAAACAAAAAATATTCATCATTTATGTAGACAGAAATTTGTATTATTAATTGATATTGTGTGGAGACGCAACAAAGCAATTAACTGGAAAAATGTTAAAATATTATTTACTGACTTGTAGCACACATAAATGTTTTTATGTTTGTTTTATTTTAAAGTCCGAAACTGATACAAGCTAGAAAATTATTAATGGATTTCTTTAACTATGAATATTCCTATTTTTAGAATAATATTCGAAATAGTCCGTCGTTACAATGTAGATGCTTCCAGTTCTTCTTTTGTAAGTTTTGAGTAATTTTTTGTTTTATAACTGTTCACTTTTTGTTTCACTTTCGGCGTCTGATCTACCGTACTGACGGCACAAAGATTTGGTTCAATTCCTAAAAGACATATTTCTCATCGATTAATTGCTGTTTATCAGGATCCCTATTATTATCAAGTTTAACTTTTTTCCTAGAATTATTTTTACCCAAACAATATCATTTTATATAGTATGTTGTTTTGTTAGAGTTTGTTTTATTGTGCATTAACATGTTTCTTGTTTTTTTTTTCAATATCAAACAAACCAAAAAAACGCCAGCAGAGAAATAAATATTCAAAGTAAATTTACACGTGAATTCTCTTTTAGCAAATGTGTAACTTTTAAATCAACTGTTAATAATTATTATTTTAGCAGTAATCAAAGGTTAAAATTAGTTGTTTTTCATATAAAACCGGAGGAAACTCCAAAATGTTTCACTTTAATTTCTTCTATTAAATCATTGATATTTCTATCAAAAATCAAGTAGATATTTTTTCTTAAGCCTGAATCTTTCAAATTATTTGATCACCATCATAAAATGAGAGCCAACAAAATAACAAAATCTTTTTCAAAAAATGTGTACTTGATTATCAGAAAGAATTTTTATTCATCCCGCGTATTTAGTTTGTTTTTCTCTTTCTCTATTTTTCCTTTTCAAAAAAATTACACAACAAGAAATTTTCTATGAATCCCAAAAGGAACAAACCATGGTATTCAACATTACTCAATCATTGTAAGAGGAAGATTCCAAAATTCTCAATACCAACAAACAGAAGAAGTATTACATTTTACTCAAAATGAAATACTACACCCAATATTTAATATTTATTATGTTATTATAATTGCCGATAAGTTCTTCTCGGTCTATTTAAAAATTACTTTTGGTTGATTTTTGTACAAAAACAGGCTACATTTTTCGAATGAGAACGATGATGTATTGATTGATGATTTGATGATTTCGCACTATAGTTCTTGTTATATGAGAATGTTTTGAAAGCCATATGAAAATATCTTCTGGAAGCCGTAGTTATTTTATTAGTCTCTTAAAAATAAGGGTTCTTAAAATGGCACCTACCTCCTTCCAAAAGTACACAAAATATTAAAACCTGAAAACGTTCTCAACTCATAACAACATTTCAAAAACAGCTCATACTTTATTATCTCCTTCTTCTTCTTCTCTTCATTCAACATATCATAAAAAAAATATTAATTTAAAAATATTTCACGACCTAACCACTAAACATAATATTAAATAATCATAGCCATAAAAGCTTAATCTTACAGTAATTTCATAAAACACAATTGAAATTTTCTGTAAATATAAATTTATAAATCAAAAATTCTGCGTGCATTTGTATTTATATGACTTTCAACTTGAATTTATATAAGAATGAGAAGATAAACCCAGAAAACCTACTAAATCTCTTCAAAAATATAAAACATAAAAAAAGCATTATTACTTGATATTCTTATCATTAACTGCTATAACTTGACTTCTTATCGTATAGATTAGCGAACAACATTTTCTACCAAAGTTTAATTCCTTGTCAGTTTTTTTCTCATGGTTGTTTGTGTGTTTAGTGTCTCAATGTCAATACGAATAATTAAATCTTAAATTGTAATGACATTTTAATACAGTATATCATTATCTCCCATTTACGCCCTAATCATTTTATTTCAAATCACCACCTACAACATTTCCAACAAAAGTTGATAGAAATTTATCACTTCAATTAATTTGTTAAAACAAAATACTGACAATAAAATTAAATATTTTAACAAATATTTTAATTTAATCTTAATTTTTACTAATTTATCTTGATTTTTTTTATTTGAACATGAAATCATCTGCCTTCAATCTACACAAAACAATAACATCAACAATATGTAGGTTGTTAGTCTCCACCTCTTCCGAAAAATAATTTAATCAATTAAATTAATTATTGAAACTCTAACCAAGCAACAAAAGTTTTTCCTTTTCTTATCGATTTCTTTTATTTTGTTATAAGAAATAAGAAACAATTTTCCTGTTTCGATTATTTTTTTTTTTTTTTTTGGTCAATTGTTTGTCGTCGTTTTTTCGATTCAAAATGAAAATTTTTCGTTTTTTTTATTGACAAATTTGAAGTGAATTTGTAATAAGGAAAATAAAGAAAATAGAGAAAGTTTATTGTTTGGAAAAGTTTGGTATTTGGAATTTTTATGATGTTTTTGTATTTTTCATTATTTGCGAAAGTTTTCCGATGTGGTTATCAATTTTATATAGTTTTTGGAAATAGATTTTTTTTTTTCGAAGATCGACATGAGAAAAATTTCAAAGTTTTTATCTTGATAGTTGAAATTTTTTTTTTTTTGTTTGATGATTTAAATAAAAAATTACTTTTTAAAACGTTTTTGTTTGGTTGGTTTATTTTTTATGAGTAATAGTTTTTTAATTTTTAATAATATTTTTGAATTTAAATTTTTTGTTTATTTTAAAGTTATAGTTTAGATATATGAAAAATTTATATTTTTGATGGTTGAAATTATTAGAAAAAATTCAATTTTCAAAGTAGATTTTTTGAATTATAAAAATTATTTTCACAAAATTAATTATATAAAATTTAAAAATAATGAAATTTATTATAATAAGATAAGGAAGAGTCTTACATAATAAATTAAAATTTTGTTTACTTTTTGTATTTGAACATCAACCTTCAAAAACAAATTATAAAAACAAAAGATAAAGAACACGTACAATTTTAATCCCAATTAAATTATCAGAACACAAAGGCTAAGAAACAAGTACTTGAATTAGGCATACAAAAGTACATGAAAACTCTAAGGCATTAATAAAAAAAACAACTTAAAAAAAAACATGTTATTTGTTATGAAATAAATAAATTTTGTTAAGGATCTCTGAAAACTTTTGAGAAAGCGGTATATGATATCAAATATTTTCTGAATTTTTGATCCATATACAAAAATCTTCTTTATTGATCAATAAGTCATAAGGGGATAACTCATTTTTCTAACTTTTCAGGAGAGCGATTTTAAGATTAAAACTCTTTTGTGATAAAATTGTTTATGTGTAGATTGAAATAAATACCGTGATATGACGCGAAATTTTTAGCTTTGTCATATTTATTGATTGTTTTCTATCTCAGATGTATATTTCAGGAATTATCGTGGATTTAACATCTTATGCCCTTTTGTCAAATCAAATTTTCTGGTGCATGAAATAATAAGTTAAACTTTTTCTATTTGTCAGAATAAAAAAAGAGAAAGCAGTGTTAAGGAGTGCCGACAAAAGTGAAAACTTAAATCTGTGAAATAGCTGTGTTTTTTGTCTGTCTTCCAATTATTGTAGCATTGCAAATTAAAATTTCAGAATGTTTAGATTAAAATCATTAAAATTATTCTGGTTGTCACATCCATAGATCAATAATTTTAAATTTTACAAATCTTCGAAAGCTAAGTAAATTAATTGGTATTATTGCGCATTGTTGTCGGTTGCAAATCACTATCGGCTTAGTGTCACCATTTTTAATTAGTTTATAAATCATGATGGCCATCCATGTTTAATCATTCATAAGCTATGCTTCTTTATATAGAATTTATGCGATTTCCATCTCATAATTGTGAGTTTTAAATCGATATAATCGATGTTATCAAGTTACAAGTATTAAGTCTTCACTTAATTTTAGAAACATGTATTACATACAATTTCAAACCAACAATTTTGATATTCAAATGTAATTGTTTCAGATTATACTATCTTTCCTACATTCAATATTAATTTAGCATGATGACTAGAATGCAAATTGCAAAATACAGTAGCAATATAACTTTAAAAAACTGCATTATACATCAATTTTTTAAAATCCGTAATAAGAAATTTTTATTTTTTTTATGAATTGTTATGACGGGTAATTCAAACTTCATTATTATAATTCAAGCCACTGTCCCGCACACACCAAGTTTACCTTACCATAAATCCTCAGATTTGTTTCATAGTTGTCTTCATTTTTTTACAACAAAAATTGGTTCTTATACTCAGTCCATTGGTCTTCATATGCTATGGTTTCCATAAAATTACCGAATTTTAATTCAAATTGATATATTCAAGTTGGCAGATACTGTTTAAAGTATAAATTTCTTCCAAGTTAGTTAGAAACAAAATATTGATTTGGCCAATTAAAATAGTTGACTAAATTGATTTAGCACGTTTGGTACAATTTGGCATCAATTGGAACGCATTCTAAATGTAATTTCTTAAATACGTTTCGTGGTAGATGTATGTGTTTACATTAGCGGAGACAATTTTTTTTGTACACCTAATTTTCGATGGTAAATGCCCTATAAGAAAACCTATCGCGTCTATTTAATTTGAGATGTAAAATCGTTTCATTTTGGTTATAAATACGCCAATTTTTCGTATAACGGTCTCTTAGTCTACTAGAAGTCTGATGTCGACTTTGTGTCAGACAATTCACAGCTGTTGGTTGTTTGGCTTTGTATTTTTGACATCTACCCGTCGCATGTTTAGTGTGATGTATTTTTGTGTATCCATAGTGATAACCAAAGGTAAGATTCTTTAACTGATGTTCATGGTAATGGTGATTTGGTTATAACTAGTTGCAAAACACAACCCAGCTGATGACATAATTGTATTTGATAAAAAAAAACAAATAAAACTAGTGTAATAAAGTAAAATCCTTTTCTGTGTTGTGATTCATTTATCAATAAATAATAATGCTATGATTGTTAAATGGCTGTGATCATATTTTGTTTGAACTGTGATAAGTAGATCAATAATTAAAAATTACCTTCTGTTATGAATATATTTTTGTGTTTGCATAAATTCACAAATATATGTGTATAATAATAAATTTAACAACAAACAAAAAAATAAGAAAAACTGTTACCTAATAAAGATCATAAGCTTAATTATTGAAATTGATTGTTGTAACTGAGAGATTGGCAGTGTTTCAAGTAGTGGGGTTATTGTGATTCGGACTTCATCTACACTCAAGTGGTGTGTCATTTCCGTGGTAACACTGGCATCGGGACGAAGGATTCAGTGAATTGGATGCTGGCGTGTAACTTCCAGAAGGTGCCTGACTATAATACGTTATATACGTTAATAATACGTTTCCGGCACAACCATCTTTTTTGTGTTTAATCGTCGTCATGATATTGAAGGTTGAGCTCCCCTGTCGATAAATGAGGATGAGCCGCTAATTTGGATATCTTGGAGTGGGACTGGAATAAACCATGTGGTGAGTAATTTTAAATATATACTTAGGTGAGAGTGTGTGCACGTATGAATGTGTTCGTGAGTGTATGGAGTGTGTATAGGTGGTAGGTTATAAAACAAACCAAAATGCTTATAATTTTTTTTTTTTGTTTGAAATTATGGATTGATTCCTAGTGATTATTATATGAAATTTAAACAACTTAGAATAGGATCATTGATTTTGATGGGATTATGAACGGTAAAGCATAGCCCTATTATTCATCTTGAATAGCATAATCTAGAATTTCGTTACTACGCGGAAAACAACAACGAAGTCAAGAAAGCCGTGAAAGAATATAATTTTTTTTATTACTTATAATAGTTAAACTGTTGTTCCTCTCACGCATAAATCATTCTACCGAGTGGTGTAGAAAACAGCTATAATAAGTATGCTTGTTAATGCTATGGACGTTTTGGTCATGAACTTTAATGTTTCGTTTAGTTTTCTTGGTCAATTAATATTGGAACCTGATTTCATCTCTTTGTTGAAGACTTATAAACCAAAACTTTCAATGGCAAACTGGTAAAGGATAAGCCACCGAAGAGTCCTTCGGGAGTTAAATTGATCTGTAGAATTGGATGTATCAGGCTTCGATACTTTAACGTTGAAATTGAAGTGTTTGATTTAATTCGAGAGGTATAGCTAATAATCCAGCAAACGATCACTACCAATTTGCATAGAACCATAAAGCAGCTAATTTTTTTTCTGTAGTTGCCAGCATACAACCATTGTGTTCCCGTTTACATTTGAATTGATATTATAGGGTGTCACTTTTCGAAAGCTTTGACCTGGTTTATTTTTGTTCGAAGAATGATAGTGGATTGTTTCATGTGCATATATGAGTGTATCTGTGAGTGGATGAGGTGCGAGAGCGTGTGATCGTATTAGATTTTCGGGGATATATGGGTGTGTATGTGCGAGTATATTTGTTGAATGCGCGTTTGAGTGTCAGAAATTAATTGGAACCAGATATATACCAGAAATTTTGCATGAATTTTAAAATCACCAAAAATTTTACGCTAAAAATTTTAAAAATCAGTAAACACTAAAACCGCCAAGGTAAAGGAAGTTCAAAGTAGTGTTAACTATAATATGCTCTTGTGATGCTTATTACTAAATTGAACACGTCAATTTTATCATTAATTTTCGATTTGGTTGTGGATCCTTCTGAGGAAGCATCTGGATTAAGGTCTTATTCAATTTTTTTTTTGGATTAGGATCGTATCTGCATGGGCGCCGATCCTCATGGTTTTCACCAAGACGACCATTGCTTAAACATTTCCCATCACATTCACGGTCATGACCTTGAAAACCTCGACCTGGTGAGAGTCCCTGGGCGACAATGTTATCTTCAAGAGATGGTTGATAAGTATCTCTTGATGTTGGACGCGCTCTACCTAAACAAAACTAATGTTAAAACTGTTAATACTACCATAACTGTTGAGGGCAAATATGAAGAAAAGGAAGTACTACACTCTGATTTTTATTATTCATAAACTGAAACTAAAATAGTTTACATAATGGTGATATATCTCATGTCGTACGTATCACGTATATGTTTGTGATTGTGTGAGTGTATGAAATGTGGGAGTGTGTGATGGTGTGTTGAACTATGGTGATCGTCGTGATCGTGGTTCTTTCGTATCTGGTGTTCGCCAGAGTCTAGTTATTTCACTTGCTTTTTCTCATATCCGTTATCATCTCATGTTTCTCGTCACTATATTGTTTATTTGTGCTGAAGGAGCAGGATTTCTTACTCATTCCCATGAGCTGCAATTAGTCAGGGGCAAAAAAAAAATCTCGCTAGGTACGCGACCTGCTATGCCACTTCTTTGAGTTTCAACGAGGTAGCGCTTCATAACAGAATTCATGAATAAAAAATAATAATTTTAATGGTATTTAATAAAATAAATAAAAATAAATAAAAATTTATAATGCGAATGTATAGATTTAACTCCATACAAAATTTTACAACGCGGCTAAAGAAGTTTTCACATCAAAAATACTAATTTTAAATAAATATCTAGCCTTATGCCTATATAGGCACCAACTATTATTTGACAAAAGGAAAAAACTTATTTTATACTGAAAAAGTTTTAAATTTTTCGTTTGACAAAAAGCAATATCTTCAGATATTTATTATTTTTATTTCAAATTTTTGAGTTATTTCCTTTTGACAAATTCAAAATAAAATGTTTCTGAGTTATTCCCTTTTGCACATTGCTTTAGATTTCACATCAAAAGTCGTAGGTGAAAACGGTAAAGAGTAAAATGTACTCCTAACAAAGGCAAAACTGAAACAAGCGGAAAGGCATAATGTCATAACTCGAGTTATCTCCATATGACCTTTTGATACAGTAGATAAAAACCAAAAAACATAGTTATGATTGAATCAAATCTTCAACATGGAACAGCATTAAAATCACAACACACTGCATCTTGTTCGTCTAGAATTAAGTACAAAACAGAAATTGTCAAAAACATCAATTAAATCATTTGTCTGACAAAAACAACAACAGCAACGAAGTCCAATTACTATTAGTAAAATGATACAGAAAAAATTTAATAAGAAATGAATTTATTATGTTCAAGATCCATGACTTAGACGAAATAACATCTCTCCCCTTCGCAACACGAGTCATCCTCATCGCGTATTGGGGAGTATAACATACGAATTAATATAATCAGATTTTTTTATTTTTACTATAATAATATTTAAATTTCGTAATAATAATAATAATAATAATAATAATAATAATAATGTCAAGGAACACATATGTTTTTTGGGGTTCAGCTTTTTAGTTGTTCAGTGGGTGAATGCATAGTAGGTAAGTCCACGACGGGCAGACAACTTTTATGTTTTAGTCAAATTTATTTGTTCTTCAGTCTTAAACATTTTTTTATAACGTAAGGAGTCAGCACGATTAAGAACAATCAGCTCGATTATTCTATGTATCCAAATGTTTTTGCTGTTACCTACTAAAATTTTTTTCTTTCTTTTTTTTTTGGCATTTTGAACTTATGTTTCTTTTTATACTTGGTAATGTTTTCGTTTAGCCCGGTTAGCTCACGCGGTGGTACATGAGGCTAATCATCACTGGGTTTGGGTTCCAAACTCTACTCACCAATATGTATTCCGGTACTTTTAACGACAAATGTAGCCTGCGGGAACGAGAGATTATACCTGCCGCCCAGTACGAATTGCCTGAATTTTATGCGTGTATCGTTTATCTACTAGATTGGAGATCAAAATAAAAAGTGAAAAAAGAAAACTCTGGCGACCCTACATGGCAGAGAAGCCACGACCCTTACGAACCGCATAATTTATTTATTTAATATGGAAAGCAAAAACAAAATCAATCCCTTTAGGCAGACTCATCTCGGTTAATGAATTACTTCAAGACCAGAATAAAATCTATAAATAAAGATAAGTAAATATGAACTCACCCCAGGCTAGTAGTCGATCCCGTTCCTCCTTCCTTGTCAGATTAGCCGTTCATCTCTCCCAGGTCAATCATACAAATGAATTTATAAAAAAACTGCAATGTAAAACTATTGAATTAGGAGATTGCGGATGAATGATGACCAATTATATCAATATAAAAGTATTGAATCATGCGATGGTGGATGAATGTTGAACCATTTTGAGAAATATAAACTCGTTGAATTATGTGATATTGGATAAAGTTTAAGCAGATTTTAGCAATACAATTTATGTGGATGCATGATGAGTAATTGTATCACTACAAAACTATTGAATCTTTCGATGGTGGATGAATGTTTAACCGATTGCAACTAAACATATAATGAACACATTAAATTTTTTTTTCTTTTGAATTTTACCACAATAATCAACGTAAAGCCAGAATTAAATCTGAATAATAAAAAAAAGAACAAAAATTTATTTTTCGGCAAACGGATGTAAAGTTTAACTTTACTGCCGCCAGGGAGTTAGCTAAAGTCTTACTTTTTAGCCTGACAGCAAAAGTAACGTCTAGCGACAGCAAAAGCAACGCCATTTTTATTTTATATTACGGAGGCTGTAAAGTAGCATTTGTTATTTGTTAGTTTGTTATTTTTTCAAACATATTGTATAACCATGGCAACAAAAAATAAGTTGATTCTCATATTATGAAATTTGGAAAAGGCTGCTTTGATAAAAAAATTTTATTCATACAAATTTAAATGTTTTTTCTCTTTTTTGGAAGTAATTATGACGATACAAATTCATATTTATAAAAAGTTTGATGTATTAGTTTCATATTTATATGAAATTTAAACGTTTGCCGAAAAAATATTGTATTTAATTCGGAGCTAAAGTGAATTTTTGTGTTTCGTCCATAATTGTCGGCCTCCCTGCGGTCGGCCATCAAACTATAGACTTAACACAAAAAGTATCACTTTAGCTCCTAATTAAATCATGTACTATTTTGTATGCACCATTAATCGATTAATTGTATGATCGTTCGTCTGCCAAACGTCAAACAAATCCAATAAGAGAAAGTTCATGGGTGAAGTCGGCTATTTATAATTGATGAAAACATATAACTCGATTTCGCCGATCGGAAAACGTTCGGAATATATGTTCTCATCAACCATAGAAACCCACCCAGAAAAGTGGCAGTTTCTTTTAATTTCGTTTATTGGAATGCATTTCACCACTGCAGTGTCGTGTTTGTGACAAATACTGAATAATATAATATAGATATAAGAATATTATTTTGAAAGATTCTGTTTAAAAGTCAGAACTGAAAAGCACTTAAATTATCTAAGAACTAATTTCTACTTTTACAACTTAATTTTAAAGTTTTACATTGAAAAAAAAAACCAAACTAAAACATTGTTTCAATGAACTCTCTTCTGACTTACTCAATAACCCAAACTTTTTCAAGCCACTTTAGCTTAAACCCTATCTGCCTGTATCAGTTTCTCTACTTATAAATCGTCAGCGTCACGTAGATGAGTTCGTGAATGGTAATGAACACTAAATCTGCAATCGGGCGACAGCATGCCGTGCAGAGTTGTTATCCGCCGAGCTTCTGTCATGTGTGTTTGAAAGTAATATCCCTCATTTCAGTACAAATAACCAAATATGCACGCAAACGAGACTTTCAAACGGAATTTAATAAGCAAAATAAAGAGACAGAGACTTTGATGACCCCAAAGACCGAAGAAACGGAGAGCATCACACCAAAACCACTACTATTAAATTATAAGATTTAAACGTACAACAAAATGATTGACCTACTACATGATTGTTTCGGATCCAACTCTTCAATCCATAGAAAAAAGTTGTTTAATGAGATATTCTTGAATGAATCATTATAAAGAACGAAGAGAAGAATGAGTTTTAAAGAGTAAAATGTTGTCGCATACCCATGCAGTTGCTGAATTTGCTAGAAATATATATTCAATGATGTAATAAAATTGTTGAATTCGTTGTGCACTCACTGATGTAACAAAATGCATGTCCAGCGATTTAGTAAAATTAATGTTTGCAATTATTTCAGTTAAAATTAATATCGGCAAATATTTAATTTGTTGTTAATAAATTCAATGATATAGCAAAACCATTGTCAGCAATTATTTAAGTTTTTGGTAATGTATTAAATGGTGTAACAAAATAGCTGTCGGCAATTGTGGAATTTGTTGGTCATATATTCAACGATTAAAAATTAAACGAAAATTAATGGCCACAAATGTAGAATTAGGTAAAAAAATATTAACTGATCAACCGTTATACCTTGAAACGATGATGACGACGACGAGTATTTCTTTCCACAATGTAACAACCCTTTAAAAAAAATATTTACTGTTTTTCATAATGGTTGCAATAAATGTATTAAAAACAAGAATTTAGGTGCACGAACAAAACGCCATTTTCGTATACAAAAAAACTTTGCTCACATCATTCTTACAATCCTACACATATTAGCTCTTATACTAAACTTCATGAATAAATTGTACTATAATTTGACGATAACCTAAACCTAAGCCAATAACGTGCAAAATCAAATGACAAATCAAAAAAAAAATATCACTTCAGACCGGGTGAAAAGAAAATATGTATGAAAAAGACGATCAGTTGTATTGAATGCATTGATTCACGTAGAATAAAGTTGTTTAGACAAATGAACTTTTACGGGTTAAAACAGCTTCGTAACAGAATTCACAATAGAACATTTGAACATTTTCTAGTACTTGTATTAACAACAATCACCAGATTAAATACCATAAATTGTGCTGATTTTTATGTTTGTTAGACTAGTTTCTTATATAATACAAAACTTCCACACATTCTATGTTTAATTCAATTCAATTTTTCATAAAACAAATATTAATTGTTATCAAAAACAAATTCTTTATCTAGCATTTATGTGTTGAACGAAATGGAAATGAGTTGGTTTTGGAGAGTAAAGACAATCAGTCGAAAGGAGCGATAGGCGAATTTGGATGGTTTTCATCAAGTTTCCGAAAAATCGGTTTACATACAAAAAAAACACGCATGGATCATAGAATCTTTCTTTATTTTAAGTTGATTAAAAATTAAAGTTTTGCAAATTTTTAGTGCAACACAAATTCAACAGTGTTGATTTGAATATGTGGTTATCCTTTAAAACTAAATTAAAATCGTTTTCCATACAAAATTCATGCTCTCAAACTTTAATTTATTAAGTGTAATAACAAAATAATAATCAATTCTAAAAACAAAACCTATGAATTATATCTATCGTTATATTAAAATACTATCTAACCCAAATCAAAACACTAAAAGTAATAATATTTCTAAAATCAAATCAAAATATGACAAAAATTGTAATGCTTTCGCATAAAACTAATATAACTTGGAATCCAAAAACTATCATAAATATGAATGAGTGAAAAAAGCTTTTGACCGTAATTTTTCAGGAAAATGATACATGAAATATTTATGTTGATTATAGGATAAAGTTTTCTTTTGAAAGGAATATAATAGGATATCATATTTATATGATATTTGTCAAAGTGATATCGGTAGATGAATATTATTTGTGTAAGATATTTAAATTTTATTTAAAAGATTTGAAAACTAATCTAACATTAGTAAATAACTAATCTAACTTTTGTAATTGGATTTCTGTAAATCAAAGAAATAAGTTGTTACGTTGAATCAACTTTTATCAAATTGTAAAAAAAGTTTTTGATTAAACAACAAAACAAAATCTAGCACAAATCAGTAAAATAATCCAATAACACTCATTACTTCACCTAAATTCGTAACAAAAATAAAAACTTGAAATAAATATCAAATACAATTCAATTTAGAAACACCATCACAGTGAAAAAAATGATTATACAAAGAAGAATTCATACTTAATATTTTCCACTGTCTTAATAATTTTCAATTTTCGTTTTCCCATAAAATAAAAGAAGAACCTTTATTTACGTCTTTAAGAATATATAACTTACCCGTAGTACGACTAAAGAAATGAACAAATATTTTTAAGAAAATAAATTCAAAAACGCTACAATAAAAAGATAATAATATTAAGAAATATGATTATGACGGGAGTGTGAATTGAATAGAAGTTGATAATTTTTCTTAATATTTTTTATTAGATAATTTTATTTATATATTACAGCAAATTCAATTCAAAGATATCATTAATATGATAATGGGAACATATGAAATACAAAAGCTTGGTTTGAATAAATATATTCGTATTACAGAAAAGTTCATTGACATGTAAACCAATAAACTTAACAACTAAGATAGCTGATAGGACTATTGACACAAAAATATCTATCGCCAAACTCCACAACACCAAAGATGGTTACAGAGTAGTACACACTCTATTTAAATATAAAATCTAAGACAATTTTCTTAATTTACTATCATATACGCAACTTATTTACTTTTGTAGTTCCAATAGGGTTTGGAACACTACTAATAATAAAGTGTAGTGCTGATATTCGGTTTCACACTACTATAAACTGATGTAGTGGGAATGCTTTTCGACACGCTACTTATATTGAAGTTTGTGGTGTAGATATATGATTGAACACTACTTATTAAATTGTAGATGCCAAAATGTTGTCTGATAACGCTGATTTTATTGTAGTGTAGCAAGATTTCCTTTACACACTATACTGTTTCTTGAATAACCTGGTGCTTCTAACTCCGTGAGCGCTGCTGTATCGTCCGAATTTGCTAAATATTTATAGAACATTAGCATGGATTAGACAAAATTAAATTGATATAAATACAAATTATTTTTACAAATTATAATTATAAGGGCCGTTTTAATTTTATTACGACGATAAACACATAATTTATTCAATATTTATAAGATAACTAAGGTAACGTTACTCACTTATTTGTTTTTCCTTTTTTCAAAAGCATACATAACTTGGTAAAATTTTGTGTTTATCGTTAACTAACTTTAACGATGAAAACAAAATTTTTTTTCGTGAGGGGAGGAATGTAGTAAAACAAATTACGTGTTTTACCACAGCAATTTCCCAAAACACCAAAATTCAATCCTAACATTTCCTCATGTCTCAACAATTATTTCAAAATACTTTATCAATTACCAAATATAAATTCAAAATAAATAGTCCAACAAAAACGCAACACTGATCTAAACTCTAGTTTTCCATTTCAATCGATTACAATTTCATAATACCTTTTTCGCATATCATACATTTATTCCAATTTTATTAAAACAATATTTCCATGATAATAACGTAAATCTTGGTTTAAATTAAAATTAAAATAAGCGTTGATTTCGCGAAACTACATTATGTAATTTTTGAATAACATAAAATAAAATAAAAACATAAAACTAAAGTTTGGTCAGTGGATCGATTTTATAGCAATACTAATTAATAATAAGGTCAACGAGTCATCGTTTTTTAATTATATAAGTAAGTTTTTATTTAATAATCGGTTAGTCAATTTTACAAAATCAATCAAGCATTCCGAGTCAGTTTTACAAAATAAATTAAGTTAGTCGTTTTAAAATTAAAATGAATGCAGTAGTTTTGTAGCAATTAGTTAATTTAAAAACAGTTTTTTACGCTAAATCAATTTAACAGTCATTTTAAACTACTCAATAGAGTCAATCGATTAAAACAAATAAATAAAAGTGTAGTAATCGAGTAACAATCAAACCGTCAATCCGTCAAAAGTCTGTAGTTCAGTGAGACAAGTGAGTCAAGAAATTTTTTTTTCGGATCGGTCGTCAAACGTTACCAAGCCAATACGATACAACAAGCATTCAATCAGAAACTAATCTAATCTATAACTAAACTAATATATAACTAAATGTTTACAAACTGTAGAATTAAATAAATTATAATTATTAATAAGTGCAACTAATAAAAAATGGTGTATATTATATTAAAAAAAGTACAATCTTTTAATAATAAAATAAATTGAGATAAAATTCAAGTTCCGAATTTTAAGTGAATTTATTGTGAATCTTAGTCCAATATTTTAAGTGACTCTATACAACACTACTAGTATCAACGTAGATATAGCCCATCAAATATACTAGTTAGTACAACAATAACGCCACAACATTTTGGTAGTGTGCAAATAATAGTGGCACCACATCTTGGAACACAAATAAAAAGTAGTGTTACGCAGTAATTGTGGCAATACACTTTGCACTATATCGAGTTCTGTATACATTTGATTTTATTCTTGGAAGTGGACTAAAAAAACTCGTATTTAACCAAACTTTTCAAAAAAAAAATATAAGATCGTACTACGTTTTTTTGAATTTTTTGACGTCTTGTTTAAGAATATTTTAAATAAGCAAAAAAATAAATGGCCGTCTGTCTGCTGGTCGCCATGGTTGACGTAAACTAGAAAACTATCTAACCGATTTAAAAAAAAATGTTTTCATAATGTGAAGAATCAAGAGAACAGGTTCGGTAGGTGTAAATAAATTGTGTCCAAAAATATTTTAGTTTAAGTAATAACGTAGGATTATGTTATAGTAGGTAATGATAATGATCATGGTAATGATTTGCATCAGGTACTTTATAATTGAATAGTAAGTGTGTTAAAATAGTAATTAGTGTATCAAAAGAATCGTTTTCATACATTTGGCTACCCAATTTTTTGAGAAACATATATTGGGAAACATTTTTGTCTAGAAACATTTGACACATAAACTAATTATATGGATGACATGTTGTAGTATTAAAAAGTGAATAAAGTACCCTTCCAAAGTTTTAACTTCATTTGAAGAGAGACATCTCTCTTTCATTTTATTTTTTCTGCATTTAATTAATGAATACAAAACAATCTCAACAATGATTATCTTAAAGTTTTTAAATTCTTACTCGGTCGATCTATGTTTACAGAACATCCCCACTGTTTAGCTAACTTTAAATGGTCAAACACTGGCCAATGAATGGTAAACCATACTTAGTGTGGTGGGTGTACACCATAAGATCGTTCTCTATATCGTGAGTAAACGACATTTGTACACTACCTTGATCTGACTGCGTATTTATTACTTTTTCACTTTAAACTTTTGATGGTGGTAAAATATACCACAAGAGATATTTTAACACTGCCCGTCTATACGTCCGTTAGTCCAGAACTGTCCGGCTTTTCAATGATACAGTTTGCCGAAACAACTTTGCACCAAGGAAAGAACCGTTAGACCCGTTTGACGTGCGTCAACTGAGGTCGTCGGGAGGATCAGAGAAAGTAAAACACTATTTAAATTCAAACTGATTCTGATTTTTATTTGTTCGAAAACTTTCTTTTATACAATTTTTGGATTTGCATTTTCATTTTCCTAATCCCCACTTAAATCAATCAATATATTTATTTCAAATTAATTATGCTAGAAAATGCAATTCTAGCAAAATGTACATATAATATATATGTCAATTTAATTACTTATTATTTTCCCCTTAATAAAATCTGTGTCATCATAATTATTTACCTTTTGTTTTTATTTAAAATTATTTAAAATTAGTTTCAATATTTTGAAACATGATATATGATGACACACTTTGAGTAATGTATAATTCATAAAGTTCATAAAATTTCGCTTACTTATAATTGTAAACATATGAAATGTTGTTTACTAAATTATTATTATTTTGTTTTGATAAAAAGAAATTACGTCACGGGAATTCCTTTATAACTTATTATATGTGTTTTGATTTGGATAGGTAGATGTAGTAGTATCTCTACATTAGGTTATTACTGAAACCATGAATCGACCGACCGACTTATAGTTTACATAGAAAAAAGCCAGTATTTAGTTGCCTTTGAATGGCCAATCACTGTTTACCATGGATAGTAAACAGAACCTGGCTATTGCTTTTAGGCCAATATTGGAACCATAAATCGGCCTATTTATGGTTTGCAGGACATAGCCAGTATTCAATTACCTTTGGATGGCAAAGCACTGGCTCCCTAAGGTAAACAGATCTTGGATGTTGTTATTAGGTACTTATTGCAACCATGAATCGGCCAATCTTTGATTTACAAAAAATAGCCAGTATTTGGTAACTTTGATTGGCCAAGCCAATCGGTCATGGATGGTAAACAGTACTTGGGTATTGTTATGAGGCCGAGATTAGGACCATGAATCGGCCGATCTATGGTTTTAAGAAAAAAGCCAACATTTTGTTACCTTTTATCGATCAAGCACTGACCCATGAATGTTAAACAGTACTTGACTATTTTTATTAGGCCATTATTGGAACCATGAATCGGCCGATCTATGGTTTACAGGAAATAGTCAGTATTTAGTTACCTTTGACTGACTAAGCACTGGGTCATAATGGTATTGTAGTGGATCTACACCGAAGCCACTACATATCGCGTACTAACGCCATTCAAACAAGTTACAATGTAACTCACCATCCAAAATCCACTCAATATTCAAACCAAACATTCAATATAATCTAAATAAACTTTAATTAAACTTACTACAATGTAGGTTACCAGCATCCTAATAAATACAAAATCCAATAAACAGTTTATTCAAATAATCATTTAAAACTCTGGCAAAACTTTGGCATAGACAAGTGTGTGTGTGTGTGTGTGTGTGTGTGTGTGTGTGTGTGTGTGTGTGTGTGTGTGTGTGTGTGTGTGTGTATGTGTGTGTGTGTGTGTGTGTGTGTGTGTGTGTGTGTGTGTGTGTGTTTGTGTGTGTGTGTGTGTGTGTGTGTGTGTGTGTGTGTGTGTGTGTGTGTGTGTGTGTGTGTGTGTGTCTTTTTTTTTTTTTGTTTTACGTAGGAAGATGGAAAGTTTCAAAAAGGTCAGGAACCCGACTTTCCCAACATTACACGCGGATTTTTACCGGGTAAAACCATCTCCCTTGCTCTTGTTGTCCTGTTGTATCCCTGCGGTACCACCAATTAAGGCATTCCTTCGCAGGGCAGGGGTTGAGTGTAGTACTCTCTTGATTATGTGTTGTCGTGGTCTCGCTTTGTAGTGTTGAGCATGGCTGCTCTTCGTTCGTCTTGTCTCAGTCGTTTCATCATACTTGTGATGATCTCATTCGCTATGTCCCAGTTGTCTTTTGAGCTCAGCATAAATTGCATGAGGCTATGCGGAGTGATTGACTCTCCCATATGCTGCTCAATAAGTCTTCTCGAATGTGCAAACCTTCCGCATTCGATTAGCACGTGCTCAGCGTTCTCGGCCTTACCCTCACAGTAGAGACAGTATGGATCCGTTACGTGCTTATACTTGTATAAGTACTCACGGAAACATCCATGGCCTGAGATCATTTGCGTCAAATGATGGTTGACATCACCGTGTTTTCTTGATGTCCATGTTTTTATGTCAGGGATCATCACAAAGGTCCATCGTCCGTTGGTGGAAGCTTCCCATTTCGCTTGCCATTCTATATGACTGTCCATTTTGAAGTCTTCACGTGTTCGTCGGTCCCTATCATTTCGCGGTGCTATACGCAGAGCCGATACCTCTTTTGCTGCAATAACAATCGGCATCCTACTCGCAATAACATTTACAGCCTCGTCAGACACCGTGCGAAAAGCACAGCAAATGCGCAGCGATGTCAGTCTGTAGGCCGTTTTGATAGGTCTAACATAAGATGGCGTTTCCACCGCTGAGGCCCATATGGGTGCCGCATACATCAATATTGATGTGGTAACGCTACCGAGAAGCTGTCTGATCGGTTGTCTAGGGCCGCCAATGTTTGGAATTAGCCTTGCAAGAGCAGCCCCCACTCGTTTGGCTTTGTCTCCTGCGTACATCAAGTGGTCTCTAAAGTTGAGTCTGTGGTCTAGAACGACTCCAAGATACTTCAGGTGCTGGCCAGATTTTATGATCTGTCCACCAACCTGGATATCGATACTTTCCACCACTTTTCTGCTACTCATTAGTACGGCTTCCGTTTTGTGATCGGCCAACTCTAGTTCTTTGCTGTTCAGCCATGCTCTAACGCTGGTTATGGTCTGGTTACAGTTGCTCGTAATGTCCGTAAGGTTTTTGGCTACGACAACTATGGCAATGTCGTCTGCATAGCCGATAATCGTTGTTTGTGCCGGCACACGTACTCTGAGAACACCATCGTACATGATGTTCCACAGCAGGAGTCCAAGGACCGATCCTTGGGGTACTCCTCCTGTTATATTGTACTTCTTGGGACCTGTTTCAGTATCACAGACCAGAGTTCTTCCCGTGAAGTAGCTGGCTATTATACGTAGCAGGTAGTCAGGTACATGCAGTTCGTCTAGGGCTCGCATGATTTGGTTCCAGTTGGCAGAGTTAAAGGCGTTTTTAACATCCAGAGTGACAACAGCACAATACTGTTTATCACCTTCTAGCCATCTTTTACCACTCAAAGCTTTATGCGCTATCTCACATACTGCAGATATTGCATCAACGGTAGAGCGCTTCTTTCTGAAACCAAACTGCCGGTCAGAAAGACCCCACTCACCTTCAGTATGTTGCTCAAGTCGAGTATCAATAATTCTCTCAAAGATCTATTCAGTTGTGTTCAGCATGCACAGTGGGCGGTAGGACGAGGGTTCTTCTGGTGGCTTGTCACCTTTCGGTATAAGCACAAGGCGTTGGCGCTTCCATTCCTCAGGAAATATCCCTTCTTTAGGCACGCAGTGTAGATATTTTCGAATACATTCGGCTTCTTCTTTATCGCTGTTTTTAAGACGATATTTGGGATGCCGTCTAGACCGGGCGTGCTAGTAACGGATAATCTTAGCAACGCGTTTAGGACCTCTTCGGTGGTGACAGCCGAAATTGAATTTTCGTCAATTTGAAATTGAATTGAAGCCGAAATTGAATTTTCGTCAGCTCACGAGGTAGGGAGAAGTCAACGTGGTGTGGAAAAAGGCCGGACACAACTTCAGCCATTATATCTGGGCACACTGGTGTAGCTGATTGAACACCCTTGAGTTTAGTAAGCACAATTTTGTACGCACTTCCCCATGGGTTATTCTGAACTTCATCTATAAAACACTGGAATGATCTGCTCTTACTATTAGCAATTGCTTTCCGCAATTCTTTCCGCTTTTCGCGAAAATCATTTTGGAACTGCTCATAGTGCTCATGATTTCTCCTTCGTGTACATTTCCCCCGGAGTTTGAGGCACTCTTTTCTCAGACGGGCAATGTTTTCGGTCCACCAGAAGACTGGGGACCGTCCATTACCGTTGCTTTTACGCGGCATAGATGCATCATAGGTGCTTTTAAGATATCTCGCAATAAATTCTGCTCCTATCTTGGCACCACTCTCCGGTATTGGCATGCATTCAACCGTGTAGTCCAACATCTCCGTGTCCAACTCTTTGATTTTCCACCCATTTTGCTGCGCCTTCCGCTTGACTTGGCGCCTTTCAAACCGCTGTGGGAATTGGGTTTCAAATATAATAGCACGGTGATCACTATGCGTATACAAATCAGACACCCTCCATTGTGCTCCTCTCGAGAGTGTCCCACTTGCAAAAGTGATATCGATAATTGAACTTGCTTCTCCTTTATTATATGTCTCTGTGGTACCATGGTTGAGCAGTACCAGATCAAGTCTGGCAAATGCCCTACCTCTAGGGTTAGTACGTTTACCTCCCCATTCAACGGCCCAAGCGTTAAAATCACCCGCAATTACGATGGGTAATTTACCTCTGACGACTGTTACTAGTCGGTCAAGTGTCTCTTCGAATTCGTCCAGTGGGGTGCTAGGAGGAATGTAGCAGCTGTAGAAGTGGACACCTTTGATTTTCGCATAGACAAAACTCTCATGCTGACGACTAGATCTGCGTTCAAAAGGGACTCGCAGTGGTTAAGATTTATCTGAATACACTTAACCATGACGGGCAGAAGTCGGCTTTAGCGCTCTTTTGTAGGCTGGACATCTACTGCCTCCTGTTGAATGCCCATTAGTCCCTGTGGTTCCCGGCAGGCAAAGAGCACATGTTGGGGGCTCTTTGCATCCTTTTGATTTATGTCCTGTTCCTCCGCATCTAAAACATATCCCCGTTCGATCCACATCACTTTTACATTGCCTTGCTACATGACCGTAATCAAGGCATCTGAAACAGCGTGTTGGAGTGATTCGCTCGCGCAGTCTGCATCTTACCCATCCTATTCGGATGTGTCCAGACGCAACGAGCGCATTCGCTGATCGTTCAGGGAGGCTGATTAGTGCCGTCTGAGTCCCGTCTCGTAATGTCCTTAACGATTTGATTGCATTTGTTTGGACAGACCCAATTGTAGGAAATTGTGCCTGGATTGCAATGCAAATATCTTCTCTCGTTGTGATCTCGTCTAAGTCGCGAAACTCTATAAGAGTTTCTTGGCACACTCTGAGTGCTAGCTCTGCGTGCTCTTTAAGCTTTTGATTGTGTTCACCTTTTTTAAGTTCAAGAAGCAGCTCGCCTTTAGCTGTCTTCCTAATCTTGGTGACACAATCCCCGAGCTCTTTTAGTTCCGGGTTCTCTTTCATTTCTTTTAGCATTTGCGCATAACTTTTTTCACCGGACCTAGATATTATTAAAGCATCCGACCGTGGTGCTCTTTTCGTAGGTTTGCGTGGTTCGTTTCGCGTAGGCTCAACAGGACCCGTTTTTTTTCTTCTCTTTTTCCGTTTTCTCACGTGTTGCCACTCCGTTTCGGATGCTTCCACAGGGAGCGCGTTTTGATTCGAGGGCTCGACCTGCTGTTCATTTGACCTGATCACGCTCTGCTCGGATCTTGATCTTTGTTCTTTCAAGATCCTTCTTCCGGTTTTAGTTTTTTTCGGTGAGGGCAGCTGTCCTTTCATGTCCTCACCATTTCCACTTCGTCGTCTTTTTGATTTTTCATCGACGCTTGGTTTTAAGGTCGGTGAAGTTTGACACACTTTGTTCACTTGTGGCCTGACGCTTTGGACAACAGTGAGGTCATTCACAGCCGATTTGTGCAACTGTTCGATTTCGTTCACAAGGTTCCTAAACGTTAGATTTATGGACCGTGTGCTCGACATCATTTTTTGCAGCTGCTCAATTTTACAGCTGACTACCAATAAGGTTTCTATGCCATTGCTATAGACACCCTGTGTACCTCCTACTGGTATCACCTGGTTTGTCGCTGGTTGTTTTGGTGTAACTGCCTTCATCGTGACGTTTGATGGTGATCCACTGACGTTTATTGTTTTCGCGTTACCTAGATCCGGGCGCTCGGTAGAATTTTGCGGTGCATTTCTCGCAGCAGATGGTACAGGAGGCACTTTTGGCACCATTTTATTGTTATTGGCTTGCAATCCAGCGGAAGTGCATGGACTGTCGCTCAAACTATTGCTTCGTTTTAATGGTGACCTAGCCATCTTACTGCTCCTGGCAAACACCTGCTCTGGCTTCTTCTTGTCACTTGTAGTACTAGCTGATACAGCGGCCAAGTTTGCCACCACTGTATCATTGCAGTCGCTGGATATCGACGACTGGGAGCCTGCTTGCTCACTCACTGCAGTCGCCGGCACTGGGGTACCTGATCCCTGCACCGTAAGTCTTGATCCAAAATGACCCTCCATGTTGTTTTATTTTCGGAGTTTCTTCTCTTAGCATTTTATACCTACTGCCAGGTGGATATAACCAGCCGCTTCTAACATGAAGACAGACGCTGACCAGTGAGCCGCCCACTGTGGGACAGACGCTCGTGGATTTATGTTGCGCTCTTGGTCGGGGACTGCTTATTCGCGTATTCGCAGCTCACCTACATACATCATGTCAGTATGTAGGCCGTTCACTATCCGCCACCTGTGACCCCCACAGTAGCCTGAAGCTCAGCCCTGTGTGTGTGTGTGTGTGTGTGTGTGTGTGTGTGTGTGTGTGTGTGTGTGTGTGTGTGTGTGTGTGTGTGTGTGTGTGTGTGTGTGTGTGTGTGTGTGTGTGTGTGTGTGTGTGTGTGTGTGTGTGTGTGTGTGTGTGTGTGTGTGTGTGTGTGTGTGTGTGTGTGTGTGTGTGTGTGTGTGTGTGTGTGTGTGTGTGTGTGTGTGTGTGTGTGTGTGTGTGTGTGTGTGTGTGTGTGTGTGTGTGTGTGTGTGTGTGTGTGTGTGTGTGTGTGTGTGTGTGTGTGTGTGTGTGTGTGTGTGTGTGTGTGTGTGTGTGTGTGTGTGTGTGTGTGTGTGTGTGTGTGTGTGTGTGTGTGTGTGTGTGTGTGTGTGTGTGTGTGTGTGTGTGTGTGTGTGTGTGTGTGTGTGTGTGTGTGTGTGTGTGTGTGTGTGTGTGTGTGTGTGTGTGTGTGTGTGTGTGTGTGTGTGTGTGTGTGTGTGTGTGTGTGTGTGTGTGTGTGTGTGTGTGTGTGTGTGTGTGTGTATGTGAGTGTGTGGGTGAATGTTAGCGTGTATGCAGCATGAGTGGGTGGGCGTATGGGAATGATTGTGTGGGTTTGACGTGCTAATCGTGGTTCTTTCGCAAAAGGGGTCGCCAGAGTTTCATTTTTCCATTCGTTTTGTTTCCACTTCTGTTTATTCACGTAATTTGCGTACATTTCCGTATTTGTGTTGGAGCAGCAGGTAACAATCTAACAAATCCACGATGACTGAGCTTTAGTCGTTACGGCGTTAAATAACTCTAGGTCCGCATCCTGCTATGCCATTCTCATTGGCCAATGACAAAGTTCCTTATTACACATGATAGCAAGTGTCTGGCAATGGGTGACGTGACTTCTGATACTATACCGAAGATTATATAAAAAAATTTCCTTTTATACTTTCACGGAAGTTTGGAGGCCCCTATGTTACCTGCTCCCTGCCAAAGCTACCATGATCCAAGCTTCATATGTCGCTAATCGTTTCTACCTGAGTAGGAGGTATGCGCAGACAAAAATTCAGTTTTTATAATATAACGAAGGTCTGGCCGTTGTGGGCTCTTTGTGTATAAGCATTTTTTCACCATTTTGTTAACAATCATAAAATACAACCCTTTGAACAATCTTAATCCCCTCATTTAATTTTTTATTTTCACTTAATAAAATTTTTAATGAAATGATATCATTCAACTTGATGTCCAAAATTAAATTCAGCACTAAAATTCAAAAATCTTTAATTTTGTGAAATACAATTACAAAAGTGCTAACATAAAACCTAAATCATAAAATTATGAATGCAAAAACTAGGACAAACATGAAACAGTAATTAAAAATTGAAATAATTTTGTAAAATTTTCCCAAAACGAAAAAAAAAAAAAAAATCAGATAGGAAAATCAAATAAATGTTGTTAAATTATAAACTTGTCGTTGTAGTTTAATTGTTGGCTCATGTATATACTAACATATACAGAGATTGTGCTTTCTTCATTTTAATATTTTAATATTTGCTTGCTGTCGCTTAAGTTATTATTTGTTTTTGACGAGATGATTGTCCGAACTAAGCTATTTCCGTTAAGGCAGATGTACGTTATATAAGTGGGTGATGTTCATTATATTAATTATTTTTTATTTTTATGAACACATATTATGTTTCGTTTTTATTATTATATAAAATCGATGCCTCCTTATTTACATACAATTTTGCAACCACTTTTATTATCATCCCATTATTATTTTACAGTTTTCTTTTGTGACAATAACACAAAAAAAAAAGAAAAATGTAATGTACTGAAAAAGCTTTAAGAGTATTGAAAGATAATCAACATTTTCTTCATCTCATTATTATGACAAAATATAAAGAAAATTCAAAACAAAACATCCATCCGTAGTCGTTTCTTCCTTCATTGTAATATACAAAAAAAACATTGAAGAAGTAAAATTTCTAAGAAAAATCTGTTTAATTAATTTAAAATGTTTGTTGAAATTGTCGTTGCTTTATCTGACATTCTTTTATTTCAGATTATACTGTGATTTTTTCAAATGTTGATCAAGTTAATTAAGAAAATTAATTCGTATAAAAATCTAAAATATTGTTACTTTAGAATGTCTGGGAAAGTTGTACACACAACACAAACTTATCAGCTATATAAAAAGAAATCGAAATATAAATTAATTAGATTATATGCTAATTAATGTGATGATAAGTTTTCATAAATTTTGCAATAAATACAAGATTATGATTGAATTTAAAGTTCTTCAGCAAAACTGACATTTTATTCAGAAAATTCAAACAAAAGAAATTTTTTTTTTTTAAATGACAACTTTTGTGCTTTTTTTCTACTAAAGTTTTAAAAATACATAAACGGATAAAAAAAAATTTATATTTTGTCACAAAGTAAAGGAAAAGGATTGCTGTTTTTAAGATTCCATTAAAATAGTTTATTTTTATGAAACAGGAAATTAAAATGAAAGTTTTGTTGAATTATTCAGTTTGAAAAGATTTTAGAGTTATAAAAAGGGATTGGAATGTAATTATATGAAAAATATTTAAATCTTAATGCAGGAACGATTTAGGTTTCTCTTGATGTCACAGCTATAAACTAGCGATTTAAATATTTATCAGGCCATTATTTTCAGGACAATGTGAAGTTATATTCATTCTCAAATATGATTAATTTTAATAGACAAGCGCAACGCACATTACAGATGGAACATTTTCCTTTCTTCTCTTAATCTTAATAATTTCTCCAAAAGTGGTTCGTATACACTTTATGTTTTTTGGACGGGCTTTTAGGAGCAGGCATTTATTTTAACAAACATTAACGAATGTTTGGTTACAGCTTAAGACAATAGTTTGAATGTTCTGATTTGCATTCAATACCGCATTTCAATACCGGTTCACTTATATAAGCATTTAAACGCGGTTTACTAATATTACAACCCGTTTTGGATTTTTTATATAGGAAAAAGAATTCACAAAACCGACTTTATTTAAAACTTAACTAAAAACTATGTTAGTCTTTATTATTCTTAGCGAAGATGCCAACAACTTCTTTACACAAGAATATATTTCTGTTTATCAGCTAATTCTTATCTAATTTTTGTTGCGACAAATGTGAAATTATGTTAAAATATTTGGATGTCTCTGGTTCAGTTCAAGATTTTATAAGTAAAACAATCAACCGTATCATGTACAGCCGATGGATTGAAATAAATTATACGGCAATCTATGATTCCTTTTTAGATATTTAAATATTTACCATCCTTCTAAAATAATTCCAAGATTGTGTTTTGAGCCACAGAAAACATTCAAGCTCGGAAATATTTTTTATGTCCACTGGTCTACTGACCACAACATGCCATGTGACTCATGTTGCACATATAACCGATTTTGTCATATAAACTCAGACGAATACAGCTGATTATAAATTAATGGGGAGAGAAAATGTACTAAACAAGAACATTATCATGTCCACTTCAAAATGTTTATATTAATTTAACTCGTGTTTCACATAGAGGTTGCAATCCCGGGATCCTGGGATTCCGTCCCATTTTTATGATCCCGCTATCTCGGGATTAATGAGAGAAATCCCGGGATTACAGATTGTCATTATTGCAGGGATTAATCAATGAAAACACGGAATTTTGTTATCATGTTTTGTTGATTTGCAATTTTTTTATTTTTGGTCATGCAATGAGATCATATACCATTGGCAATAGCAATGAGATAATACTTGTCAAGATTTATATCATAGGGGTACTAACATATAAGCTCTACTCAGTCCACGGTAGCACCTTCAATCGTGTTTCACTCTATCATGAAATATTTGCTTATGCCCTTGCAGCTCTTCAGATAAGCTAGAAAATGAAAACAACCCATTAGTTCGTGAGTCGACTGTTTCAATAACTATCATAAAAGTAAGAAGAACCGAAACATTTTGAGTATTTATGTATTTGCAGAAGGGAAACTTTGTTTTTGTATATAATACATCGAACATATTTACTGTTCCAAGTCAAAGCTCCAATATTGCGACGCTGATGTATAGGCTGACTTCACCACAGCTCTGGAAACATAGTGTTCTGGATATATAATGAGCTAATATCCATAAAATACTTTAATTAAAAGCTAATCAATATTATGGACCTCGTAGTTCTAATAATAACAATATTAAAGCAGGCAGGACCCCCTACCACTTTGTTCACTATCGCTAAAAGAACTAATCAGTTCCTTGCCATACATATTTGCATCTTTTTGCAAAGTGTAATCAAAATTACTTAACGAGCGAATGTTGTATGCTTCCAACAAACATTGAAACAATAAACAGGTGTTCGAGAACACCCCACTCTCTCTCTCTCTCTCTGGCGTTTACATCCCATGAAGGGATTTTGCCGTCTGTGCAATAAGCTTCCAATCATCTCGTTCCATGACCAGTTGACCCCAGTTTCGACATCCTATATCACGAAGGTCTTGGATGATGTCATCACGCCAGCGTTGTCTAGGTCTTCTTCTTCGACAAACACCCGCTGGTTTTTGTTGGGACGCTTTTTTAATCATTCTATCTAATGGTGCCCTTTCTACATGACCAAACCATCTAATGCGGTTAGATTTAATGAATCCGATTACATCGCAGCCTCCAAGGAGCTGTCTGATTTCGTGATTCATTCGGATTCTATACTGATTTTCAGCAACTTTACATCTTTATACTTTACATCTTTATACTTTTGTATTGTTATTGCATTACAACTGACTAATGTTGACTGATTTAAGCTTTTTTAATCATCTTCACCACATCGAGGGATCAATTTTTATTATATATAAATTTTTTTTGATCTACGGGTGTGACAACCCCGCGTACTCCAGTACCTGCTATTGACATACGAGCTAACGTGAGATATCACATACCACTGGCAATAGCAGTGAGACATCACTAGCCAAGTAATATCTTATAGGGGTGCTGGCAGATGAACTCTATTCAGTCACCGGTAGCACCCTCAATCTTAGCTATGGAGTATTCCTTGATAATGCCACGTTATTGCTTATTCGAAGAATCGAACCTTCATATAACTCAATGTTTGGGTTTTAAGCATTGAGGAAGTGAGTGTGTTGCATGATCAAGGAATGTGCCACTTGCTAGATTATTGGCCCCGTTTTGTTCCTGCAAATTGTTAATATAAATTTGCTGTTTACCTTTTATTTTATTTTTATTTTTTCTATCCTCTATCGGATTTATTGTTTAGCTATACATTCTATAAAAAAAATGTATAAAAAACCCAATTTGCCTACATCAACACCTTAGAACGCATGTTGTAGTGCGACCTTGGTCTTAAAAGATTTTTATGTGTTGTTGTGACACATATTGTATAATTTCTGCTACACAAAACATTTTACTAAAAAAAAATAAAATACCAACAAATCACAATAGCAACCAATGAAATCTTAATAATCAGGTGATTGCAGATCGTAGAGTAGTTATTAGATCAAATCATTTATTATTTCAGTCTGTCTGCATATAATATTCAAAAATTGAACGGACACAATGTATCACAATGCAGCTATGAGACAACACAGTAAAAATATATACTAAAAGTACCCCAGAATCTGTTTGTTGTTTTGCATAGTATATCCTATAAATAAAATATTCACCAAAGTAATTAAACCTGATAAAAATAGTTCTTGAAAATAAATTCACGTAATTGAATAATATCACAGATAACACAACAATAAAAATTTATTCAAAGAAGGCATCCACCATAGCTTTAGGCATCCACCGTAACAATAAATTTTTTTTTATAAAATTTCATTTTCATAAAATAATTTTAACTCTAACACCAATATGTAGTGTAACACGTAATAAGCAATTAAACAATATTAGCGCGTAACTGACACAACCTACCTTTACTGTGAGTGGAAGACCGAGAACGCAAAGCACGTGCTAGTCAAATGTGGAAGGTTTGCAAACTCATGAAAATTTATTGAGCAACATATGGAGGATCAATCACTTCACATAGTCTCGATTTATGGTGAGCTCAAAAGATAACTGGAACATAGCGAATGAGATCTTCAAAAGTCTGATGAACGACTCATATCTATGATGAACGACTCAATACTATGACAATGTATTTCATTATAAATTATAATTATGAGACAGTACTACACTTAATCCCTGCCCTAAGAAAGAATGCCTTAATTGGTGGTTCTGCAGGTATACAACAGGATCACGAGCGAGAGAGGTGCCTTTACCCTGTGAAACCTCAATTTTCACACTTAGCAACTCAGGTTCCAAGTGATTTTAAAACTTTTATCTTCTTATGTAAATAAAAAAACACATACATACACACAGACCCGCGAATAATTTTCGAAACCGAATTATAGGCATCAATTAGAAAAATCATTTGTTTTTTCAATTAAGTCGCACCAATAGATATTTCACATCAATAAATCCTAAACACAAACGGAAGTTGTCTGCAGTTGCAATTAAAACCCCTTGTGCATCTATCACGAGTCTGACTCGTGGACATTTATTTTGCTTTGTGAAACAATCACGAGTCTGACTCGTAGAAATTTATTTTACTTTCTAAGACAATCGCGAGTTAGACTCGTGATAACAAAATAAATTAAATTCATGGAATCACTTGACTTTATTTCAAAATTGTCATCGAACGGGTGAACCGATTTTAATGAATTTTTTTTTTATTTAAAAGGTACATAGTGACGCCTTATGAAAATATTACTTTAACAAAAAATATTCATATTTTTAGATGATTTTTTAAAATTTTATTTGTTCAAACATGGTGATTTCAAAAAGTATCGTTTTCTTCTCTTGCATAAATATATATATAAAATGGCGGAATCAATATGGCAGCTACAGACTTACGGTCTCACTCTGAAAGTATAGAAATTTGGCTACCAACACAAATTTAAAATATCAACAGATGTGTTGTTTTACTTAGATTGTTAATAATTATAAGTAGTTTCAACTTCCGAGTGGTGTTAAATTTTTTATTCAAAATGGCGGCTCGTAAATATAAAAACATAAAATTAAAAAAAAAACAAATAACAGGTCTCCCGTTTTTATATTTTCTTCCATAATTTAAAATATTCATTAACTTTTTACAAAAAACCTGGAAAATTGCAAATTGAAGTTTTGTCTATAATTTCCATTACAATCTTTCGGTATATATTAGCCGATTTTTTTTAAAATAATTTTCTACAAAAAACTTCAAAATAAATAAATAAATAAAAAAATAAATAAATAAATTAATAAATAAATAAATAAAAATAAATAAAAAAAATAAACATATATAAATAAATAAATAAAAATAAATAAATGAAAAAAAATAAATAAAAATAGATAAAACTTATTAAAATAAATAAAAATAAATACAAATAAATAAATAAATAAAAATAAATACAAATAAATAAAAATATATAAAAATAAATAAATAAATAAAAAAATAAAAATAAATAAATAAATAAATAAATAAATAAATAAATAAATAAATAAATAGAAAAATAAATAAATAAATTAATAAATAAATAAATAAATAAAAATAAATAAAAATAAATAAAATTAAATTAAAATAAATTAAAATAAATAAAAAAATAAAAATAAATAACATAAATGAAAAAAATTAAAATTTATAATTAAATAAATAAAAATAAATAAATGAATGAAAATAAATAAAAATAAATAAAAATTATTAAAATAAATAATAATAAATAAAAATAAATAAATAAATAAAAACAAATAAAAATATATAAAAATAAATAAATAAATAAAAAAATAAAAAATAAATAAATAAATAAATAAAAGGTAAATAAATTAATTAATAACTAAATAAATAAATAAATAAATAAATAAATCAATAAATAAATAAATAAATAAATAAATAAATAAATAAATAAATAAATAAATAATTAAATAAATAAATAAATAAATAGATAAATAAATAACTAAATAAATAAAGAAATAAATAAATACGCAAGTAAGTAGGCAAGTAAGTAAATAAAAAATAAATAAATAAATAAATAAAAATAAATAAATAAAAATAAATAAACTACCAACATTCTTCGTCCAAGAACGCGTATGTTGATATTTAAAATTTGTGCTGGCAATTCTAAATTGCTATACTTTCAGAATGAGGCCGTAAGCCTATATCCGCCATATTTATTCCACCATTTTGAATTTTGAAAAGGGGCACACGACATTGGAAACAAGAGACAATAAGCTACAATTTTTGCCCATAAACCTTTTGAAAAACCTAAATCATTCTGAAGAGCAGGGGGTATCCGAGTTGCAAAGAATGCCTCATATATATAGTTATTACTTAATTCAAATAAATGAGTAATCATTTCAAACACATAATTTATTTTAACACATAAAACTATATGTTTTATGTATTAAAATTTAATACCTTTAAAACAAAAAAAGTTCAATAAAATCCCTGCGCTTGTTTTTAGTAAATCTAAATTTACAGTAAAATAAATCTTTCAAACATAACAAAATAAAACAAAAAATTAAGATTTTTTTTAAATCGCAAGGTTTGAAAACTTAAAACTAATATCAAATATAATTTTTTTTTATCAGTATAGTACTTTTAAAAAGCCTAACTGAAGTACCTTTCAAACAAAAAAAAATTATTAAAATCGGTTCACCCGTTCGAGCACAATTTAACTTTTAACTTTCATGTTTCTTAAAAAAGTTCGAGCCACCCTGTAGCTTAGAACTAGTGAGCAAATAAAAAAATAAAAAACACGTTTTCGTTTTTTTTTATTATACTAACGATCATCAAAGTTTCAAGAAAATCGGAGCATTTTTTCAAAGAATTATTTTCGGCACAAAATTTTTCAATCAAATAGTTCAACCAAACATAAATTTTTTTAAACAAATAAAACCGGGGTTAATTTGATTCAATAAACTCACTACTTCTCTAATATTAAAAATGGTATGTCTGACCATATAATTCAAGCCATGGAAAGTGGAAGAAGAACAGAGTCATGATGTTACTATTTTTACAAAACCTTACCAAATATTTTAAATAAAGTTTTAACGTTAAGTTTAAAATTACTAATTATATTGATAAAATAGAAGCTCCAACAAAACAGCACTAATAAATTTTTGCATGTTAATCATAAGAGAACTAATACAAAATTTTTAGGAAACTTAAAACTATAAAATAAATAGAATCATAAAATTTATTATTCACAAAAATGAAAAACTTCTAGAAAGATAACAAAAAAAAACCCAAAATACTCGTTATATGATATTTTGTAGAATAGAGTAGAAAATATAAGAAAAACTTTTTCCTAAAAATTAGAAATATTATTTTGAAATAAATTAAAAGGAACTTTTTTTCGTTTATGGTAACTTAATATTTTTCTAATTTTTCATTTTATTTTTATGTAAAGAAGTTGAGAAATTATGGTAATAGAAATATTTGTGGAAAATAGTTTTCTTTCTTGAATTATTGTGCTTTTAAGTATGATTAGAAATAATCATTTTGTATTTAAAATTGTTTGAAACTTTAATTTCAAATATTTTTTTCATAAAACAAACCTGTTGGCAATTACAACAATTAGATAGATTTTCTCTATTATACCAAAATTGGAAAAAGAAAAAATTCTCGGTCTCGTACTGATAACAATCAATTTAAATTAAGAGTAAACATTATCTTAGCCTACAAACAACGTAAATTTCAAAATTTTCTTAATTTATTAAAATTAGTTTTAGTTGAGAAATTAATTTCTCCTTTGAAAAACAAATTCAATCAAGTAACGTTTTTGTCTAAAAGAAAATTGAAACGATAGTTCTTGAAAAACGAAAAATGGAACAGGAAAAACGAGTAAGAAAACGTAAAAAATTTTTTATTAAAAGGAAAAAAAAAAATAATTAGACGAGCAATGAAAAATTATTTGTGATTTTTCTTATTTTCATTGAAATTAATTTATTCTATTCACTGTGTGTCGACTTACTTTTCTAATAAAAAGAAAAACGAAAACAAAAAAAATGTAAACTTCAAAATAAAACGGAATTAGTTTTTGGCAATAAAGTACAGTGAAAATTTTCAATACAACAATTTTCTTGTTTTTTATGTCTTCTGTGACATAGAAAACAGAAGACAAGTTGTAATGAATTTTTTTTTTGTGTATTTTCCCTATTTTCATTTGATCATGTTTTGTATAGATGAAATTTAGTGAAAAGTTTTAAAGTTATTTTCTTGTTAATTTATGGGAATTGTTTACAGTATAAAGAAGAAATTTATTGCTTTTCTGGTCAAGTTTGAAACCAGATAAAAGTTTAAATTCTGTTAAATAAATACTTAAAACTTACCGTTTAGTTCAACCAGACAAATATTAACCCTCTTTTCAGATTTTATCCGTCTCTAAAATGAAACCATCAACAACACATTTTTCTCTTCAAAATAACAAAAAAATCGTTAACAAAAATTACTTCACAATCGCAACTTTTGAAGTAATATCACTATTCAACATTGAAAAGAAGTAAATCAAACTTATTTTTTTCCTATTCAAACATCAAAGATTATTCTGTTGAAAACAATCAAAGTAAATATTCATTTTCGTTCCTATGAAAAATAATATCACTCTTCTACATACTCGTTCTTGATTCATTGTCAAGACAAAAAAAATATGGGAAATTCTACTTTAGAGAATCATTACAATTGCTTTTGGGTATTAAAGTGAACAAAATATATTTTCAGCACAATTTTCTTTTTTTCATTTCTAGTTGTGATTGGAAACTCTAAGTTTTTTTCAGCAAAATAAATAAATCTGGAAAAATATGTATCTAAATTTATTTCTCAATGAAGGAAAAAATGAAATTTCTATCCTTGATTTATTTTGGACAGAATACAGATCGTACAGATGAATTTAAAATGAAAATATAAAAAAGCAAAATGTATTGGAAAATTTAGATATGAATTGTTCAGGAATGAAATTTATTTAATTCTCGAATGATTTGGATGTTATAATTACAAATAATTTGTCATACTTTGTTAACCCCATTGGTTGCGTCTAAATAGGACAAGTCATTGGGGATTTGTTTATTATTAGAGTAGTTTGTTGAAATTATAAATGTTTTAGTTTTTCCAGTTAATTGTTCAACATTATTCCATTTTAAAAAATTTTAGCAAATGACAGTTACAGAGTAACAGGCATACACGTTTTGTGTTTGTATTTTCTATTAAAAATTATTTTCGAGTTACTCGAGTTATCCCCAGATGGGTTATTGATTAAATAAAAAATCGATAACCGCGCATTCATTTTTCGGGTATGTTGCAGATCCAATATAGTGAGCAGGAACTTAAAGTATTGGCAGTTAAAACAAATAAAATCTCGTGTTTTCATGAAAATCATCGCGAACTCTCGAAATCGAAACTTGAAACCATATTAAGATCCACCACTGTCACCAGAGAACTATAAAAGTGCTCGAATTGCATCGCTTAGAAGACTGGCTGTTTCTGAAAAAATCGGTCCCAAAATCCCTTACATTGTAAGTAACAACTCGTTTACTCTCGTGTCTTGTAGTCCCAACAACGAATTCCCTATTATATGAATAAACTTTGATTCAATGAATTTAACAGACAATTTGGGTAAAATTTATTTGTTGGCGTCACTTAAGATGAAATTTTACCAGTTCGGGGTTCTTGTCCTCAGATTATATCATTGCACTGATTTGGTAAAAGATTCCATTACGTCACCATTTTTGACAATGTCTGATTTGAACTAAGTGATCTGCAGATGTTTTTTCTATAATTTCTTCTTCCAGACTCTGTGGATTTTTCAATAGCACATAGGTTGCACCATCAACTATCATGAGCAGTTGAAATAGGGCATGGTAGGGAGAGCAATTAGTAGAAGAATGAACCATGCTTCTTAGAGCACTGTTAATTTGAGCCAGCTGTATAATGAAGTTGATTCCAGCCAGTTCCTTAAGTTGATTCCAGCCAGTATAATGAAGCGCTACCTCGTTGAAACTCAACGAAGTGGCCTAGCAGGTCGCGTACCTAGCGAGATTATTTTTTTGCCCCTGACTAGTTGCAACCCATGGGATCGAGGGAAGAGTACCTGCTACTCCAGCACAAATAACTTTAATGTACGCGTAACATGAGATAATAACGGGTGTGAGACCTCCAGATACTCTCACACTCTCACGCCGCATACACTATCGCACACGCACTCTCATACACACATGCACACTATCACCCATATCCACATCCATGCCCATAAGTTTAATATCTCCAAATGTTCATCCTTCACTTCCATTTTAACATCCAATCACATAGAGCTGTCATTGTGGTACATTCTGTGTTTGAACCCAGAAAAAAAAACACACCATGGCGGTACTTGAGGGTGAAATTGTTAAACCACCATAACGGTAAAGTAATTTTAAATTGATTTGAAGTTAAGATGAAAAGTTCCCGTCAGTGATTGAATTATTTAGTCGATTATTATTGCAATGAGTTGACTTCATATATCATTTCCTGAAAATAAATGGTAACAAATAACGCACGTTTTCTAAAAGTAATAAAACCTATATCCCGCACAGTTACAATTTAGAATGCATAAACAGAGCTAGTAAGAAGTATCATTTGTTTGTTTCACTGGAAATTGTGATCAGCTATCGGTTTCTCAGCAGAAGGTGATATAATTGTATAATAGATCCATTTGCTGATTGGTATAAAAGCAATAATATAGATTTCCGATTCATCCTATAACACAAGTTCCAGGCGGTATGGTGGAACACCCGGTCACGGTAGAAGAGCCCATACACAATATAAACGCTTCCATACTCAAATGATTAATATGTCCAGACCAATACCTAGATCATCATTACCAAATACTATTACCATCAATCAATTATTTACGCAAAGTCGACCATCTCAACATCGCTTATTAATAATTACCTTTTTAAAAATTAAATTAAATTATAATACCAGAATCTACAAATAGCGGTAGGTCTTGGTTTGATGTGATGGAAATAATGGAATATAAACAGGTTTGACTTTTTAAATAAATCAAAATGAAGGTAGTCTTTACGACCTATGATAACCGTAAACATCGTTGATGCGTGTAAATAAACTTATTTAATCTAGCACATTCGCCTCTGACTCATGCTCATACTTATCCGCATGCATATATTCATATACACACACTCATACACATATATACTCAACCATACTCATTCATGCATATTACAAATAAAAACTAAATTTAACTCACCCCATGGGGTGGTGGACCCTACTCCTTCGATCCTTCTTTGCCTTAGCCGGTCATCGCTTTAAGAATTGTAGAACTTCAGAGTAACTGATATCATCGATGGATCACGATGATGGAACTTAAATATCCACGACTTTCAGCCAATCATATATTTTCAATCTCTCAAGTTGACGTAAAAATAATTATATCCTTGATGAGTCTCGTTGCCGTGATTAAAAAAAAAACCAAACAAGTAAACCAATCATATACTCGCTGGCTCCTGCTGACGCAATTCTCATCCAACTTCGGCTCGTTGGGAATTTTATTAACAATAAAGAGATTTACGTATCTGAGTTAAATGCTTGACAATCGAAATATAAAACTGAACTCAAAAATTCTTCGGCAAGTTTCACTTTCTCCTCAGTAATAATAACAGTTCACAAAACAATGTTTTGGCATCAAAACTTTTATTTATAAACATAAAAAAAATAAACGCGAGTTCCCGATACAATTATCACACAGTTCTATTGACTTAGAATCAAAAAAATTTTTTTTTTATTTCCATAACCATACAACTGCTTCCATTAACTACCATACAAATGCGGACTTTTCACACTTTGTTTTTTAAGTTTGTTGGGAGCATACAGACTTCATTCATTAATTTATTTTAATGACACTTTGGAAAAAGATGAAGACTTAAGTAACAAAGAACTGATTAGTTTTTGGGTAATATTGGAATAAGTGGTAGAGTCCTCCTGAACACCTGTTTAATGTGTCACACTTTTTTCAATGTTTGTTGCGAGCACACAGCATTCGTTCGTGAACGAATTTTGATGACACTTTGGAAAAAGATGCAAACATGTATGACAAAGAACTGATTAGTTTTTGAGCGATAGTAAACAAAGGGGTGGGGAATCCCTGGAGCACCTGTTTTCTTGAAAGCTCTATATCATCTGTACCTGAAAAGCGAATTGGATGAAACTTGGTACAGTGTATGTAGTACGCTTCACAATAGTTCTGCATCCCAACTTCCGGTTTTCACTTCCGGTAAGTTTCAGTGACTTTATGCACACTACAGCCTACAATAATGAAGTGATTATGATGAAACTTATGGAATAGGGTTCCAATTAGTGTGAGAAGATAATTTTCATCTTTTGGGACACATTGATCAAAGTGGCGGGGGGGTCTACCATACAACTGCTGACTTTTCACACTTTGTTTTTAAAGTTTGTTGGGAGCGTACAGATTTCATTCATTAATCAATTTTAATGGCACTTTGAAAAAAGATGAAGACTTTAATGACAAAGAATTGACTAGTTTTTGGACAATATTGGGATAAGTGGTGGGGTCCTCCCGAACACCTGTTTATTGTTTCAATGTTTGTTGGAAGCATACAACATTCGTTCGTTAAGTAATTTTGATTACACTTTGCAAAAAGATGCAAATATGTATGGCAAAGAACTGATTAGTTTTTTTAGCGATAGTGAACAAAGTGGTAGGGGGTCCTCCAAGCACCTGTTATTTTGAAAGATCAATAACTTCTGTACCTGATAATTGAGTTGGATGAAATTTGGTACATACACATTTAGTACGGTTTACAACAGTTCTGCATCCTAACTTCCGCTTTGTCACTTCCGATAAAAATTTGTTTACTTTTTCTCGTACAACAGAATTTATGTTTGTTGGGATACTACTGCCTGCTTTAATATGTTTATTATTAGAACTACGAAGTCCATAATATTGGTTAGCTTTTAATTAAAGTATTTTATGGATATTAGCTCATTATATATTCAGAACTTTATGTTTCCAGAGCTGTGGTGAAGTCAGCCTATGCATCAGCGTCGCAATATTTTTTTTTAAATAGAGACAAATATGAAAACAAATATGAGGATTTATGTTAAGGTAAACTTGCTGTGAGCGGGACAGTGGTTTGAATTATAATAATGGAGTTTGAATTACCCATCATAACATCAGAAAGATAATCCTTATGGGATTGGTAACTAGTTAAAAAGCGTGATTAAACCGTTTTACTGTGTTAACAGACGTTGCGTAATCAGCAAATTAAAAATGCTTATGCCATACTTTGCAAGAAAATTCTTGAACAGCTTCGAAGTGAATTGAATTCCATTCTCTGTGTCTGTTGTCTCAGAAAAACGAAAAGTGTAAAACATTTGTGATTCTTACCATTAACAGAAGCGGTTAATTTCTTTAAAGAAAAGCAAAAAGTAAATATTTAAGCAATATTTCCCCACTTTGGCTCTTGCATATGAACCTAGAATGACTACATATATTTTTTGTAGTGCAAGCTCGGATTTGTTTGCGGTGACCATCGGTGCTCTGAGGTTTTTATTGGTTTGGTCGATTTCTCTTCTTTGCAAGTTTAACATTTTGAAAAATGAGTTTGAACTTGAGGAAGCATCCAAGGCCAGAAGAAGAAGCGCCGTAAACGATGCAAAGTTTTCACTACCCCTGCATTAGCTGAGGTGAAAGTGGCTTTCAATTCGATTGTTAATGCTTCTGGAAATCGAAGTACCACCCTCTATGCAAGAAGTAAAATTGACTCTTTTATAAACGTTTCCGTCTAGCATCGGCCATTCAGGTAGAAACATATCACCATCCTTAACGATTTATACCCATTTCAGATATTTAAGAGATGAGAAAGATGTTGAACTGAGATCCAAGTTGTGTTTGCTGTTTTGAAATGATTGCGTCTATGCAAGGTACGTGAGAAAGGAAATTTGCAAGGCACCATTTTTGGGAACCTTTTGTGTGGAAGGTTGAGACTGTACAATGGATTAAAATAAATAAGATGCCATTTAATGAAAGTGTATACAGAGGAAATTTTAGAGACTGTACAATGGATTAAAATAAATAAGATGCCATTCAATGAAAGTGTATACAGAGGAAATTTTTTTTCTGTGGGTGTCGTATAAATGAATACAAATTAAATTAGTTTAATTAAATGATGGACCTTGGAGATTGCAGCAAGATTATTTTACAATCGTGGTTTGGTGGACGTTCAGATCCAAATTGCTGATATCACAATATGTGCCCATAGTTTGGAGCTAAGTGATTTGAGATCAGTCTTCCTTGAACAACTTGTGGCCACGTTTAAACGATTGGAAGTAGATCCGGTTGAGGACGAGGTGACCTATGAAGGCCAGACGAGTGCTATATTTCAACAAACTAACATCTTCTCATCAAGATTTGTTTTTGGTGTAAAGATTAATCAAAACATGAAATTTTATTTTTAAATTTGTGTGATACAAATACGTATCGTGGGGGTTATTATCGGAAAGCAAACTATGTGTTTTGATTTAACTTAGATGAAACGTGAGGAAAAAGGTAATGATGATTGTTCCGATTGCGAAGGTAGTAAAACAAGCATTTTCCGAAGACGCTAAACAACTAAAGTATTATATTGATCAATTTATTATAAATTCAAATCATAGGGTTGCACAGTGTGTTTTATAAAATAGATAACTAAATATTTTTATTGTATTAAATTCTAATTTTAATTTTTGGGTAATCGGCTTTCCAGCCATTTTGGGACTTTATTATTTTTTTTGCTGTATGGGCATGGATGGAGGTATGGGTGTTTGTGAACATGTGTGTGTGTGTGTGGGTGTGTGTGTGTGAGTGTGTGTGTGAGTGTATGAGGTGTGAGAGTGTGTGAAGGTGTGCGAAAATATGGGGGGGCGTGGTGATCGTGGTTCGTTCGTACACGGGGGTCGCCAGAGTCTGTTTAGTTCACTTGCTTTTATTCTTACTTTCTCATGATTTGCGTACAAGTTCAGTTATTTGATCTGGAGCAGCAGGTATTCTTCTCTCGACCTCATAGGCTGCAGCTAGTCTGGGGCAAAAAAAATAATCTCGCTAGGTACGCGTCCTGCTATGCCACTTCGTTGTTAGTCAACGAAGCAGCGCTTCATTACAATAGACAACGTACAGTCCAAATCTTTTCCCAATAACTTTTCGATAGCTGAAGATATGAGATAATGTATCTGCTTTATTGGACGTCAGATATCGATGACGTGTTCCAATAAATCGGTTTTACTTACAGACAGCAGAAGTTGGATGGCATTTTCTAGCCTTTGTTGTTCAACTGTTGTCAGACTGGATAATAAAGGTTCGTCTGTTTCTATCACACATTGTTGTAATTGCTGATATAAGCTGTAGAGCTTAAATAAGTCGAAACCCAAGTATAAATTCTGTGTGAAGGAGTAGAATATCAGCAACTCAGCGCTTTTTTAGACCCTCATGAAGGATATGTTCGTGATAAATACCCATGAATAGCTCGACCTCCCCCATCTGCGTTGTTAATATGTTTATGAGAAAAGTTAAAAAGTTCAGGACTCTTATTACATTAACGAATAAACCACTAATGGCACTTATCCAAGCACTGTTGTCAATCACTACATATTAAAAATTTTGACTACTGCATAAAGACGTAAATCATTTTTAATCGAGACTAACACCCATAAGAAAGAAATTTTCAGTGTACGATGGTTCTTTCTCTAATCCATTAACTGAATAATCTTTCGGTGACGAGGGGTAACGGCTCGGGATGGTCACTAAATTTTTTGGGAAAGCTTCATCTGTCTGGAGTTCCCGAATTTCACGTATCCCGTACATAGCAAGAATAAAAAAGTTTGTCTGAGATTAAAAAAACTATATTTAAGAAAAAAGAAAAAAAACACATAAGAAACAGGGTCAGAGCGAGGATGCCTCACGTCACGATCACTAGATTTTTTTTGTTAGGGCTTTTTTACACTTAAATTTATGATCAAAAATTACGAAAACTTAATCATAACAAAAAAAACTTACAATAATTCAATCCAGTTGTTACTTGCCCAGTCCAAAAATTTTTTATTAGTATGAAATCTTTCACATGTGACCGTGATCTGACATATATTGCCGACTAACAATTATCCGGAAAAATGGTTAAGGCTTTCGGCTTCTTTATTCATACTTGTTTTGTTGATTTTTCTAGTTATTCTCTGTTCATGAGTTAGTATGGCCATATATGCTAA
The DNA here is from genome assembly GCA_963693315.1 of Diogma glabrata. Taxonomy (NCBI): domain Eukaryota; kingdom Metazoa; phylum Arthropoda; class Insecta; order Diptera; family Cylindrotomidae; genus Diogma; species Diogma glabrata. Next base: position 419,047,760 of record OY856187.1, read on the forward strand.
CCATATGATCTCGATATATAGTTCAATGTACACAGCTTTGGGAAATTTATTGAACGTAGGTTGCTTGCACGTTAGCTATAGTTTTAGAATTGTTCGTTTGTTTGACTTGAATAGATATGAGTTGCAATAAGAATTTTGGTCAACAACTGAAGTCAATCCCGTGAAACAAATTTGAACCTCAGACTCATCAAGCTTATTTTAACTGGTTAGAGTAATAAACTAAAATAAAATGTTGTATTCAAATGTTGATACCTTGTGGCTAGAACCACAGGAACTATACGATTGCAAATAAGTTTTCATAACTAGTAGCCGCGTTAGTGATGTGTCGGTCGTGAATGACCGATGTTAATTGAATGGATCGCTTCAGTGAACGATCACCGATTGTTGTGTTAGTATAGTAGAAAAATTGTTCGTCGGTCACTAATATATGATGTATTAATGAAAAATAAGTAATGTGTAACGAACTTATTTAACATTTTTTTATTCAATTTAATAACTTCAATTTAATAACGACCGACACACAACAAAAATATAATTGTTAAGTTGAACGACAAATTCAAAATGAACGATCGATTTAGCAATGAAAAAATAGTTGTTGATTTTGTTTTGTTTAGAACAAATTACCAATTCAAAACGAACAATCGATACAAAAAGAACGACCGATCTAAAAGAAAAATTGATTCGTTTTGAAAAAGTAGTTGCTTATAAAATAGAGAACAGATAGTTTTGTAGTTTTCAGTATTTATTTTGATTTCATTGTCAAAGCACATATACACATTGATCAGTTCACGCACTGACTTTTTGAAAGATCAAAATCCACTTAAAGAACTATTAAAAGGCTCATTTTTTATAGAGAAAGAAGTAGCTTGTCATCATCAAGAAATACAACTGATATTAAGGGTACTACTCGTATACCAGTAGCAAGGACTGAAGTATGCGGGGTTGTCACGCGCGTAGATCAAGAATCGATTAAAATTTACAAATCAACTAAAACTGAACTATCACCAGGCAACTTAAAGAAAACATCCAGAGCTTAAACTAATTTATTTTTGTATATTTTTATATTTTTTGTTGCAAATATAAAATTTTAGTGTAAAACAATCAAATTAAGTTTTAAAGCTTTGGGCATTATCTTACATTAAGAATATGTTTTGTTGTTTTTTTATATCAAAAAAAATTTTAATACGCCATTAATTTTAAATCAAACAAACATCATTACGATCAAATGCTAATTTTTAAATGCTAAGTAACACATATACGGAGAAACAAACAAATTGTATTCCAATTAAGATCCGATTTCAAAGACGTCAATTTTATTAAAAATCAAAATATACGTAGGTAAAAAAATTCTTGGAATTGTTTACATAAAAAGTTTTTAGGAAAATGTTTTGCGTATTATATCAATTTATGTATACATAGTTTTTTGTGTTCTCTTATACTCGTGTTTGTGCTTTGGCTTATGATTAATATTGTTCCATAAAATAAAATCTTTTATATCAACAATCCTTTAAAAGATTTCGTTTTGACACCAAATTAATTCTAGAAAAAAAAAAGAAATCATCAGCAATCATATAAGCTTGAAAATCAATCGATCTCACTTGAAAATCAATCATGAATAAACTAATGATTTTACAATAACAACATTGAATACTTTTCATTTTTAAAGGTATTCATCTGAAGAAAATTCAATTTTTCACTTAATTTGAAGAAATTTTTTTCTTTTATCTTCATAGCTTATTTCTAGTTGTTATAAATTTTTCACTCAATCTACTTCATAAGACGTTGAGAATATTTTTATAACTGAACCTTTTTCATAATATATTATGATTTGTTTATTTTTAAAAAATTTTGTTTTTGAAATATATTAGAAACTACTCAGGACAAATGGAAAATTGCTATATAAAATTTGTTAACAGGATAGAAAAGATTAAGTTTTTTTTTCATGCAAACATTTATAGCTCATCAAGAAAAAACTCAAAAAATTAATTTTTTTCTAGTACTTAAACGATGATTTCGACTTCCTCTTAAATAGAAAAATTTGCATTGAAGCTTTTCTAAAAAAAATTAAATAAAATATATATAAGGAAGATTTTATATGAAAAACTATTTCCTTTCGTTTTGTGCTTTTCGTTTTTCTTGTTTTATTTCTTATAATAAATTAAAGACAAGATTTTTAAAAAACATGAACAATAATGATATTGGTTCAAGACAAAGCAAAAATAAATTAGGAACAACTCGGTTGTAAAGATTTCAAATGTGAACTGTAGTGTTGTATATGAAATACTGAAAAATCTTTTATTAACATAAATGGCATTTTTTTCTGGCTTAAAAATCATTTTTGCTAATCACTAATCCTTTTTTTAAAAACGAAAATTCATTTTCAACAAAGTCGTACATATCAGAAAAAGCTTTTATAAATGGGAAAACAAAGAAATCCCCTTGCGATTAAATTTTTTATTTATTTGATGTTCGATTTTGGATATCATCGTTGTTGTTGTTTTTTTTTATAACTTTGTAAGGCGCCAAAAAGTTCAACGAGTTGAAATTTTTTTTCTTTTCATAATAAGTAAAGAGATTGGTTTAAAAAACAAATTAATGTTGAAAATTTTTATCGGTCATTAAGATTTCAAAAATTCTCCAAAATAGAACAATGGCTTTAATTTTTGTAATAATAAATTAATAAAAATTTTATTTTGATGAGACTGTGAAGAACGAAATATTAAAAGGCGAGGTTTGTTGTTGTAAAAACTCAAACACATATTCATATATAATGGGTGTCCTAAAATCGACGCAACAAATAATTGTTTCATGACATATGGCACACAGTTTTGTTTTGTTAAAGCCACAACTATATTTAGGCTCTTAAGCATCAACCACTGAATCATTATTTCGCGAGTTTTTCGACATATCAAATTTTTATCCACGGTGCCAAATCGATGTTTTTGAACTTTCAAAAACTGTTGTAATGTTTTGTGTTGAAAAACTTTTAAAAGGACTTTCAGAGTATCTAAGAAAATGTATTGTTTCTTTCCTAATTAATGATAAATAGATTTACCGACAGATTGACTTACAGGTTGACATGACTTCGGTACGGTACATATTTTATTCTTCTTGTTCAGATTATATGTCATTCACCAAAATTTAAGATAAATTATTTCTCTGACTCTCAAAAAGCATAGATTAACCCCTTGCCTACTTTACAATTTTTTATCGATATGTTATATCTAAATATCGTCTAAACATTTTTTGAAAAAAGATTTGCTTGGAGGAAGCTAGCTGATACCCATTTAAAAAAAGTAAGTCACAGGTACACCATTGCTACATTAAACTGGCCATTGTAATAAACACTGACGCTGCTAGTGAGCCACTTAGTGGGAAAAGCTTCAGTATGGTGATTTCAAGTAGGAATTTCCCCTCTTGTCCAGCACAAATTAACAGATATGCATGCACAAGAGACTGCACAAGAAAAAAATTAACAAAGAAGAGTGTTTCTAACGACCTCAAAAACCGAAGAAGCCAACATCATCTTATCTTCACCAATGCCGCCAAAATTATTACTACATGTAGTACTTTTTCACTCATTCCATGATTTTTCCTGATCCCACTCTCCATGCCAATCCTCTGCCTCAGCCAATAACCCTTATTAATACTTCTTCTGTGATGTGTAAACAGTGTAAACAACTCAGGCTTCTGGGGGATGTAAGGAATATAATAACTGTTGTACCAAAATTAATGTCAGCATTCGCTGAACCCGTTATCCATACAATATCAAATAAATCCACCGATCGTATTTATTTTTTCGCTTGAATCCAATCAGTTGAATTGATTCAGTTCATTTCCAAATTCATATCATTCAATAAAATAACTAAACGAAAATGAACAACGGCAAAAACGAATGAAATGAATGACCAGAAAGAACCCATCAACGATTAATATCAAAAAGCTTTATTTTTATTGAATAGGATATTAATGCATATAGTTTTTCGATTATAAGGTAGAACACCATAAACTTAAGTCTCTTTAAACACTATTCAAAAAAGTCACTTTCCCTGCACCACTAATTTCAAAATATTCTATCACATTAGATCCGTTGGATTCGATTACTCCTTTTTTTAAATTGACACAATTCAATTTTAGAAAACATGACGATTGACTCCACTATACAAATCTACATATTTAATTAAAATTTTTATTTTTTTCCAAAAATTTAATTCCAAAAATTCTTAAAAATTCAAACTTCGTTCAAAATTCTAAAAATATTGCAAAAATTATTACAAAATCAAAAATTTAAATTTTTTTCAAAATTCCAAAAATTATTACAAAATCAAAAATTGAAATTTTTTTCAAAATTCTAAAAATATATATAAAATTCAAAAATTCTATTCTTTTCAAAATTCCAAAAATATTCCAAAAATTAGAATAAAATCATATATTTAAACTTTTTCTAAATTCCAATAATATTCCAAAATTCTTAAAAATTCAAACTTTTTCCAAAATTCTAAAAATATTGCAAAATTTATTACAAAATCAAAAATACAAACTTTTTTCAAAATTCCAAAAATATTTCAAAAACTATAACAAATTCAAAAATTTCCATGTCCAATTTCATGTTCAATATCATTTACGTCAAGAAAACAGCTACATTTTTTATTCCAAAAAATTGGCTAAAAAAATAAATGAAATCATTTTTTGACACACTTGACATTATTTTTTGACAAACTTATACTGTCATAATTCTATGTCACCTCACTTAGCCCCACCATTTAAAAAAAAATTAAAAACAAAGATGGTGCTGTATTGTGCTATAGTTGTGCTGGATGTGCTACTCAGAAAGAATGCCATATCACCAATGGAAAAAATTTGGCACGCTGAAACAATTTTTCGAGCAGAAGTTAGCCCTGCCACTTTGAAATATGAAAAACAAAGGTTGTCCTGTATTGTCCTCGAGTTGTGCTGGTTGAGCTATTTAGAAAAATTTTCATATCCCTAGTGGAAACATTTTATAACACTAAAATATTTTTTTTGAAGATAGCCCCGCCATTTTGGGAAAAAAAGAAAAACAAAGAGTCTGCTGTACAATGTTAGAGTTGTGCTATTCAAGAACAAATTTGTACCACCAGCAGAATAATTTAAACATGCTAAAACGATTTTTCGACTTGAAGTTAGCCCCGCCATTTTGAAAAAAAAACTATAAGCAAAGGTCGTGCTGTATTGTGTTAGGGTTGTGCTGGTTGTGCTACTCAGAAATAGTTCCATATTATCAATGAAAAAAATTGGCAGCCTGAAACGACTTTTCGAGCAGAAGTTAGCCCCGCGATTTTGAAAAAAATGAAAACCAAAGGTTGTGCTCGAGCTGTGCTGGTTGTGCTACTTAGACAAAAATTTCGTAACCCTAACAGAAATTTTTTTACAAAGTTAGCATCATTTTTTTTGAATAGAAATTAGACCCGCCATTTTGGAAGAAATCAAAAACAAAAGAAGTGCTATATTGCGTTAAAGTTGTGCTGGTTGTGCTACTAAAAAAAATATCGTTTCACCAACAGAATAATTTAAACCACGCTAAAACCATTTTTCGAATGAAAGTTAGCCCCGCCATTTTGCAAAAATCAAAAAAAAAGGTTGTGCTGTATTGTGCTACAATTGTGCTGGATGTGCCTACTCCAAAATAATCCCATATCATGGATGAATAAAAGTTGGCACGCTAAAATGATTTTTCGAGCAGAAGGATATTTTCGAGCAGAAAGCATTCGAGCAGAAGGCTAAGCAGAAGTTAGCCCTGCCATTTGGCAAAAAAACCAAAACAAGGCTGTGGTGTATTGTTCTATTGTTGTGCTACTCAAAAAAAATACCATACTACCAATGTAAAAAAAGTCCAAGCGGCACGTATATCCGCTAGAAATAGGTAGATTTCGAGATCAGACAGTTTTGTGTGCCAGTAGAATCTGATGTATCAGATTAGTTTAAACACTAAGTTCAAATAGATATCGAACAAGTTTTAAACAGAAAACTAGCTACATATAAGCAAAACTATATCTATCCAATTTTGCAACAAACAAATATCAAATCTACCACAGAACATGTGTGTGACAATTTATGACACAAACCTACGCTATATCATATGTCGTCCACTTACTGCAAAATATCAAAATATTTTATTTCTAAGAAAAAAAATTAAATTCTTCTATTCAAATCTTTTTATTTTTTTTTTCATTGACTGTTATAAGGTTTTTGGAAATTGTAGTTATGGATTGTTGCAAACTTTTTTGTTGAAGCCAACAAGTCAAAAACCTCTAACTGCAGAGGTTTATATTTATAAGAAACGGATTAAAATGTTTCCACAGATTCTAAATTTATGAAGTTTTTAAAAATATTAGTATCCAAACGGCCGTTATAACGGATAAAAAAAAAAATTTTTTTTCTAGTATAAAGCCTCTAATTATTTAGCCATGTGTCAGATTTGTCTGATTTTCGAACTTGTCTAAGATATTAATAATACACACATGTTTACGGAAGGTTTTTTGATCTGGGAGTGCCGGTTGATTCAGACGCATTTTGTATTTTACAAGCTTTTTTGTTGGAGCCGCTCACTCAGGAACCTCTAACTGCAGAGGTTTTTTTTGAAAGAAACTGATTAAAAAGGTTTCAAAAATTCTAAATTTATGAAGATTTTAAAAATATAAGAATCCAAACGGCCGTTATAACGGATCTAAAAAACAGAGTTTTTTCTAGGATAAAGCAACTAGTTTCTTAACCACATGTTGGATTTAGCTGATTTACGAACTTGTCCAATATATTAATAAAACGCACATTTTTAGAAAAGGTTTTTTGATCTGGCTTTACAAATGCGACCGTGAGAGTGCCGGTTGTTTCAAAAAAAATTTTTTTTTTGCAAACTTTTTTGTTGGAGCCGCTCACTCAGGAACCTCTAACTGCAGAGGTCTATTTTTAAAACGAATTGATAAAAAAGATTTTAAAGATTCTAAATTTGTCAAATTTTTTAAAATATTAGTATCCAAACGGCCGTTACAACGGTTTAAAAAAATCAGTTTTTTTAGAAAAAAGACTCTAGTTCCTTAACCACGTGTTGGATTTGGCTGATTTACGAACTCGTCTG
>OY856187.1:419055073-419204710 GCA_963693315.1 Diogma glabrata
GTTTTTCATTTTTTCGAAAACGACGGGGCTAACTTCTAATCAAAAAATCGTTATTGCTTACCAAATTTTTGCATTGGTAGTATGGAATTTTTTTTGAGTAGCAAAACTAGCACAACAATAGAACAAGACACCACAGCCCTTGTTTTTGGTTTTTTGCCAAATGGCGGGGCTAACTTCTGCTTAGCCTTCTGCTCGAATAATCGTTTTGGGCTGTCACCATTTATTTATTGGTGATATGGAATTTTTCTTTAGTAGCACATCCAGCACAACTATGGTACAATACAGCACAACATCCTTTTTTATGTTTTGTAAATGGCGGAGCTAACTTCTACTCGAAAAATCGTTTTAGCGTGTTTAAATTTTTCCGTCGGTGGGTACAAATTTGTTTTGAAGTAGCACAACTCGCAAACTTTAACACAATACAGCAGCCAATTTATTTTTTTTTTAACTTCTATTTGAAGAAACGATGTTAGCGTTATAAAATTTTTCTGTTAGGGAGACGAAATTTTTGTCTGAGTAGCACAACCAGCACATTTCAAGCACAATACAGTATAACCTTTGTTTTTTATTTTTTTCACAGTGGCGGAGCTCACTTCTGCTCGAAAAATCGGTTTAGTCTGTCAACTTTTAATCATTGCTTATATGCAATTCTTTCTGAGTAGCACAACCAGCACAACTAGAGTACAATACATAACAACCTTTGTTTTTCATTTTTTTTTTTTTCAAATTTCTGCTTAATCTTCTGCTCGAATGCTTTCTGCTCGAAAATATCCTTCTGCTCGAAAAATCATTTTAGCGTGCCAACTTTTATTCATTGTTGATATGGGATTCTTTTTGACTGGCACATCCAGCGCAACTGTAGCACAATACAGCACAACCTTTCTTCTTTGATTTTATTGGCGGGGCTAGCTCCAACTCGAAAAATCGTTTTAGCGTGTTTAAATTATTCTGCTGGTGGTACAAATTTTTTCTTGAATAGCACAACTAGCACAACTTTAACACCGTACAGCAGACCCTTTGTTTTTCTTTTTTTTCCAAAACGGCGGGGCTAACTTTTACTCGAAAAAATGATTTTAGTGTTATAAAATTTTTCCACTAGGGATATGAAAATTTTTCTAAATAGCACAACCAGCACAACTCATATAATACAGGACAACCTTTGCTTTTCTCCTCGAAAAATTGTTTCAGCATGCCAACTTTTTTCTATTAGTGATATGGCATTCTTTCTGAGTAGCGCTCCAGTAGTGATCCAGCACAACTGTAGCACAATACAGCATAAACTTTGTTTTTAATTGTTTAAAAATAGCGGGGCTAAATTAGGTGACATCATAATTCTCAATAATAATAATAAAATTTCATTTCAAACAAATTATTAATTTTATTTTTTTCCAAAAAATTGGTAAAAAAATAAATAAAAATTTATTTTAAAATCGTCCTTTCGGCTCTTACCATTGAGTGAATATTTTCGGAAAAAATTTTTTGAAATCCGTCCAGCGGTTTTCTAGATTTCGTAGATTGTGACGGCCGGACGGCCTGCCGGCCGACAGACAGACATATACTTTTTTTTGTTGACTTTTTAGAATCAGTAGGTCCTAAAACGTCGAGAAATGCCAAAAAAGTGGGGGTTATAAGTTTAGCTCATGAATGTAATACTTGGGTCTTTCAGACCGAAGTAATTGCAAATACAATTTTATCCTAAGTTTTTTTCAATCAATGCAAACTTTTTTTTGGTTTCTTAAATTTTCTTAAAAATTTTAATTTTTGGAAAAGTATACTTTTTTATTTTTTGGAAAAGAAAAGTGGCGCGGACAAACTTTGTAATGAGGTGCTTCTTCATTGGCGAACCAATGAAGCGCATAGCTGGCTGCGTACCTAGTGAGATTTATAACGCCGAATCGACTAGCTTTCAGCCTTCGTGGATTTGATAAAAATATTCCTGCTCCTTCAACACAAATACAGAAATGTACGCAGATTACGTGATTAGACAGAAATGGAAAGAAGACAAGTGAAAAAATGAGACTCTGGCGACCCCTTTGGCGAAAGACCCGCGATCAGCACGTTCAACCCCCCCTCCCCATTCACTCCCATGCGCTCACACTCTCACACCCCATACACGCCCGTACTCTCCCGCGCATGCACAATATCAACCATATCCACATCCATGCCCACATTCAAACACACTCGAAACAATTCACTAGTTAAATTTTTTTTTCTATTTTTATTAATGTATTTAATAGGTTATTATTCACGTTGAAATTTTTTTATCGTCATAATTGATTTAAATTTATGCAAATTTGTGTTTTTGGTATCATTTTGAGGGAGATAATCTATCAAGAAAATATTATTTAGATATCTCAAATATTAAATAAACATAATATAATTAAGTTAAACTCGAAACTGATGTATTTCTGTTGTTAGTGATTAATAAGGCGCAATTTGGAGAAATACATAAGAATATTACACGTTTAATTATTTGGTCTAGATCGTCTGACAAAATTATTGAAAATAACCTAAAATAAACTGATGAGTCAAGGTCCTTGTCACACTGATTACATCTCCAATTAATTTAGACTTATAGATTATCCACCTTCTTCTCAGTTTTGGGTATTCATTATAACGCAGAGGTTTGACAAGAAAGCCTACCCTCTAGAATATTTGACGATAAACGTTCACGTTTCAAGAGTTCAGGCTCGGTTACTTGACCCTCATCCATATTGTTCGGTAAATGCAATAAAATAAGGAAATTTTATTCACCCAGCATTCATCTCATGAACCCACCTTACATACATTCATTTATACATACCCTCACTCACGCTCATTCATACCTTTAATTTAAAAGAATAGTTAAAAAAACACTCACCACATGGTTATATCCAGCCGTCCTCACTATCGTATGGTTCAACTCTCCATCATCGGTGCATCCCCCAGTACAAAACTTATATCAAACACAGGCTGCAGGTCAGAGGATAATGATGACACGTTTATAAAAAGTTGAGTTGGTAAGTGCAATTGGCGTTACTCGTAAGCACTAGGCAAATGTTGCGCCACAAAAAAAACTCGGGCGAGTTGAAAAAACTCGGGCATGGGCTTCATCTCGGAAAAATTTTTGTGCCAAACGACTATATATGATAAGCGGAGACGGAAAAACAAAAAAAAAATTAAATATATATATATATATATATATATATATATATATATATATATATATATATATATATATATATATATATATATATATATATATATATATATATATATATATATATATATATATATATATATATATATATATATATATATATATATATATATATATATATATATATATATATATACAGGGTGAGTTTTTTAAAAAATGCCAGGCTTTTATCTCGAGAACCATGCTAGATGGGACAAAATAACCCAAGATGATATTTGTTAAGCGTCAAGGGGGACGTCCAATGGTAATATTGAATGACCTTGAAACTCATAAGTATTGGAGATATATGCCAAAATAGGTTTTTTTTAAATTAGAACCTATACATTTAATACTTTTTTTTAATTAAGTAAATCAAACTACACACTTTTTGTCTACAAAATTTTTTTGTAAAGTGTACGATTTTGTAGATATGATGAAAATTGATTTGCACTAAAGCAAACGTGTCTTCGCTAAGTTCTTCAGAAAAAAAATAAAATTTCGATAAATTAAAAAAAAACAAAGAAAATCATTCATTAATTTAAATATTATTGCATCGTGGTCTACTGCGTGAAATTGATTTTCGTTGTTTTTTTTTGATTTATCGAAATTTTATTTTTTTCTGAAGAACTTAGCGAAGACACGTTTGCTTTAGTGCAAATCAATTTTCATCATATCTACAAAGTCGAACACTTTACAAAAAAATTTTGTAGGCAAAAAGTGTGTAGTTTGATTTATTTAATTAAAAAAAAATATTAAATGTATAGGTTCTAATTTAAAAAAACCTATTTTGGCATATATCTCCAATACTTATGAGTTTCAAGGTCATTCAATATTACCATTGGACGTCCCCCTCGACGCTTAACAAATATCATCTTGGGTTATTTTGTCCCATCTAGCATGGTTCTCGAGATAAAAGCCTGGCATTTTTTAAAAAACTCACCCTGTATATATATATATATATATATATATATATATATATAAATATATATATATATATATATATATACATATATATATATATATATATATATATATATATATATATATATATATATATATATATATATATATATATATATATATATATATATATATATATATATATATATATATATATATATATATATATATTTATATATATATATATATATATATATATATATATATATATATATATATATATATATATATATATATACATATGTATACATATATATATATATATATATATATATATATATATATATATATATATATATATATATATATATATATATATATATATACATATATATATATATATATATATATATATATATATATATATATATATATATATATATATATATATATATATATATATATATATATATATATATATATATATATATATATATATATATATATATATATATATATATATATTAATATATATATATATTAATATATATATATATATATATATATATAAATATATATATATATATATATATATATATATATATATATATATATATATATATATATATATATATATATATATATATATATATATATATATATATATATATATATATATGTATATATATATATATATATATATATATATATATATATATATATATATATATATATATATATATATATATATATAGATATATATATATATGTATATATATATATATATATATATATATATATATATATATATATATATATATATATATATATATATATATATATATATATATATATATATATATAAACGATATGAGATATAACAAAAAACGACCGGCACTCTCACGGTCGCATTTGTTGAGGTAGATCAAAAAAATTTTCTGTACATGTGTATTCTGATAATATCTCGGACAATTTTGTGAATCAGCAAAATCCGACACGTTGTTAAGAAACTAGAGCCTTTTTTTACCTTTTTTATAAAAAAATTGATTTTTAAAACCGTTATAACGGCCGTTTGGATACTAGTATTTTTAAAAAATTGACAAACTTAGAATCTTTAAAATCTTTTTTATCAATTTGTTTTAAAAATAGACCTCTGCAGTTAGAGGTTCCTGAGTGAGCGGCTCCAACAAAAAAGTTTGCAAAAAAAAAATTTTTTTTGAAACAACCGGCACTCTCACGGTCGCATTTTTAAAGCCAGATCAAAAAACCTTTTCTTAAAATGTGCGTTTTATTAATATATTAGACAAGTTCGTAAATCAGAAAAATCTGACACATGGTTAAATAACAAGGGACCTTATACTAGAAAAAAAATTCGTTTTTTAGATCCGTCATAATGGCCGTTTGGATACTAATATTTTTAAAAACTTCATAAATTTAGAATCTGTGGAAACATTTTAATCTGTTTCTTATAAATATAAACCTCTGCAGCTAGAGGTTTTTGACTTGTCGGCTTCAACAAAGAAGTTTGCAACAATTCATAACTACAATTTGCAAAAACTTTATAACAGTCAATGAAAAAAAAATAAAAGGTTTGAATAGGAAAAATTCATTTTTTTTCTTAGAAATAAACTATTTTGATATATTGCAGTAAGTGGACGACATATGATATAGCGTAGGTTTGTGTCATAAATTGTCACACACATGTTCTGTCGTAGATTTGATATTTGTTTGTTGCAAAATTGGATAGATATAGTTTTGCCTATATGTAGCTAATTTTCTTTTAAAAATTTGTTCGATATCTGTTTGAAATTAGTTTGTGTTGCTTAAACTAATCTGATACATCAGATTCTACTGGCACACAAAACTGTCTGATCTCGCAATCTACCTATTTCTAGCGGATATACGTGCCGCTTGGACTTTTTATTTTACTTTGTCGTCAACGCAATGTTATTAAACTAAAATTTAAACTTACAGAAACTAAAATATTTTAAAATTTGCTTTTAATTATAAATGCTGTAGATTTTTGAAATCACATCAGGACTCATGAAATCATGGCAACTACTCGTATAACTCAATATTATATCCTAAAAAAATACTATCGACCATAATCCTTTGGTCATACATAACCTTTTTTTGGAATTTGTATTTTATTTAATTTTAAGCAAGAAAAATGTTTAACTTTCTGTAATTACAATAATTGCCAATTCTATCGTTTTAGTTTTGTCTATTTTTTTGGTTATAATTCCGATTTGAGCACATTGGGAATTCTATTGTCCAGACAAAAAAAATATATGTAGAAATTCTCATTTTATATTTTATATACTAGAATTGAAAGACCCAGAAAGAATGTTCGTACAATAAGATGTTATTTCATTTTAATTTTAATTGAACGTTAAAAAAATTAGTACGGATAGATTTTATTATTCGCTTAAGAGGATTATGGAAAAGAAATTAAAATTAAATATTTTTGAAATAGTTCGATATTGTAATTTATTCTTTGTTTTAAAAAGAATTATTAGACGAGGAAATAAAGCACTAAACCTAAGCAAATTGGCAGAGTAAGATGGATCGAGATGCGGTTTTTTGCATTCGTTTTAAGAAGCCGTCAGGAAAGTTTGTGAACATAGCCACTTTTCGGCAAAAAACCTCTGGAGTACCTAGAGGCCAAGGTGGGTTATATACACCTCATCTCTTTGAATTTTCCATAAATCCAGCACGAAACTCGCTACTCGGGGGTTTTTGGGGTGGCTGAACACGCATATGATATCGGCGATGGACCTCTGAGCACCCAAGGCTCAGCAGAGTATGTCTAACTCATTTCCTAGAACTTTCCATTAATTCAGCTCGAAATTGATTGAAGCTCGTTACTCGGGGGTTTTAGGGTCGGTAAGCACGAATATGATGTCTGCGATGACATTTGTAGTACTTAAAGGCCAGGACGGGTTATATACATCTCATCTCCTGGAACTTTCCATAAATACATCTCGAAATTGATCGAAGCTCTTTACTCGGGGGTTTTTGGGGTCGCTGAACACGCATATGATGTCGGCGATGACCGTGGGAGTACCTAGGGCCCAGGCGGGTATTTTTAATTCATCTCCCGGAACTTTCCATATATTCAGTAACGAGCTTCGATCAAGTTCGAGCTGACTTAATGGAAAGTTCCAGGAGATGAGTAATTCATACCCGCCCTGGGCTCTAGGTACTCCAAAGGTCATCGCAGACATCATATTTGTATTCAACGACCCCAAAAACCCCGAGGAACGAGCTTGGATCAATTTAGAGCTGAATTAATGGAAAGTTCCAGGAGATGAGTTAGACATGCTGGCCCTGTGGTGCCCTAGGTACTCTGAGGGTCATCGCCGACATCATATTCGTGTTCACCGACCCATAAAACCCGCGAGTAACGAGCTTCGGTCAATTTCGCGCTGAATTTATGGGACATTCAACGAGATGAGACGTATATAACCCGCCCTGGCTCCTAGGTACTCCAGAAGTTTTTTGCCGAAAAGTGGCTATGTTTACAAACTTTTTTGACAGCTTCCAGAATCGATTGCAAAAAACCGCATCTTGATCCATCTTACTCTGCCAATTTGCTTAGGTTCGGCCTATTTTTGTGCTCTATTTCCTTGCCTATATACCAATACCATTGATTTTAAAACTGTGATTATAGTGAAATTAATTTAAGTGAATCAATTTCTTGTATATACCTCAAGCTTTTCTACTTTTGTTTCATTGTTAACATTATTTTTATATATCGCCATTAACATACAAACAAACATGAAAATTCAATTCAAAACTAATGGACCATACAAACTATAATGCTCAACAACTATCACATTATCTAATCCTAATATTCAATTTCACAACATGGAAAACTGGATCAAAAAAGAAATAACAATAACCGTAACATGCAATTTAATTGAAAGCATTGGAGAGAATTTTTTTCTTCTTCAATTAAAATCCATTATGTAAATAGGAAACTAGAAATTGTGCTTTCTAAATAATATAATATTTTGTAATATAATTTTATTGTAGTTTTAGTTGGCTGCTTCTATATTAATTATAGTTATGATGTTGTAACGATTAGAAAATATGACATTATTTTCCTGCTGGCAACTTTCACGCAATATGTTGATTATTGCCACTTTTTTCCATTATTTTCTAACATAATTATTATCAGACTAACACTCCATACAACAACTCCCAAACTGACAAAAACCTTAATTAAAAATTAAATTCTATTAATTCTTATCATCTTTGATTTTCTTTGTTAATGTAAGTTTCAATAAAGCTTATCAGCGTTTTATCATGAAAATAAAAATGAGATAAGGAGGTTCAAGTTTCTTTACTTCAACAAAAATCGAAGTTTATAATAAAATAATAAAATACGTTAAAGCTTAAATTTCATTATGTACTTTTACTTCGTTCGATATATACTTATGAGTACCAGAACATAACGAAAAATGGTGCCAAAGTGAAAATAAATTAAAAATAAAATTGTTATTTAATTATAAGAAAAGAGATTACCGGAGAAGAATCTTACATTTTGTTTTCCATGTTTTTCTGTTTTGTAAAAGAAAATTGAAAATTATTTATTAGAACTATAGATAATTATTTATTGTGAATCAACAATATTAAATTATTAAGTTTGTTGTTAGTTAGAACAGAGAGGACAAGTAAAACTTTCAAAAATTCAAATTGTTTCTATCTCGTTTGAACAAGTAAGGTGACTATGACTTGTAACATCCCTAAAACAAACAAAACTTAATACTAAAATCAAAGTAACGCAATATTCAATTGAACAAACTAATTAATCATCCAATATAAGCCAGCAAACATAATTTATAAATCCTCTTTTCTATTCCCTATATACATTCATCATCTAAACAACTATATCTCTACCCGGGAAAAAAACTCTAACAATACAATTGTTGGTTTTTATGTAACATTATTTTCACGATTCTCACGAAATGTCGTCCAATTTATTTATATATTTATATATGAAAGAAACATCACGTTCATATCATCATAAATAAATATTTAGTTTTATTTACCAAAAGGATTTATCACGAAAAAAATTATGTTATGTTTACTTTCTCATAAACTAAAGAAGCTTATCGTGGATAAGAATGAAAGAAAAGCTCTTTTCAATATTTAAACAATAAAAAATCAAACAAAAAGATAAGTTACAGTAACTTTCTTGTTTGTTTATTGTTCTGAAGATTAATCGTTAGTTGTAACTAAATATTCGTAATTTTCAAATATTTTATTATTTCGATAAAGCACAACTCAATTTAAATCATCTTTTGTTGATGTCATGTCACTGGAAAACCAAATGATTTTTTTTTGTTATTCAAATAAAAAATAATATTGCGAATCATTGAAAATTAGTTTTGTAAATAAAGAAGCATTTCCATAAAATTATTTGGAGCGAAATCATTTTGAAAATTTTGCAGATACAATGAATATGTTAACTTTAGTTTATGAATGACCTAGTGGTTGGCAAGCTGACTCAAACATGGTGGACCCACGATAATCTCATATCTAAGTCAATAATCAACCAGTATAGGTTGTAAATTGAAAAACACTGAGCAGATCACCTATTTGAAGCTAATTTATAGAGTGAAGTGAGAACACAATGACTTATCGTATCATCCTCAGATATATATTATTTTATGAATATGAATACATTAGAATTTTCAGATTTTGACGTCAAAGTTTTTAATCAAATATCTGTACACACAGTGTTTTATGTGTAATGTGTCATGTTTAAGTTCCGACAGATTGGTTGATTTTTGCAATGTTTTATTGATGTTACATTTCTATTTATAAAGCAAGAAAATTAAATATATGTGACATTTTGATAGATTTATTAGATTTATGATGGATTGAAAAATTTATTTAGAAATATTTAAACGCAATTTGATTGACGAAATGTGGTTTTTGAAATTAAAATTTTAAAAATGACATCTAACATTTGTCGTATTCTAATACTATAAAATTTGTTACGGAAGAAACTAATATGTGATTTTTTTTTAGTTTATTTAAAAATACAATTAATTAGTTTTTATTAATTTTTTTCAAGTGAAAATTTCTTTTGGCGCACCACACACAGATTTTTCCGTAGGTAGTAAGTCTGATCCGTCATGCTCTGCGGTGAAAGAAAAAAATAGTAATAAATAATAATATATCTATCATTTCTTAACGTTTCAAATTGCGTTGTGGATATCGTGCTCGACTGATGTGCTGTGGGTAGTGAGTTCAATTCCTGGTGTAGTACATATTTTTTTGTTGTTTATTTTTTTTAATTTTTATTAAATACCATTAAAATTATTTATTGCTACTGTCTTTTGCAATTTGCATTCGTTTTATCATGCTAAATAAATATTGAATATATATAAAATTGAAAGTATGTCTGTTTGTCCTTTATGCATTAATACATTAATCATCATGAAAATTTGGGAAGTTGATGTGTACACTTAATTTGCTTTTTATTTAACTATCGTTTTAAACGGTAGTTTGCTTCGATCAATGTTTTTTTTATTGAACATAATTTTTATGAAATTAAAAACAACGTAAGAAAGATAGTATAACCTGAAATAATTACATTTGTATATCAAAATTATATGTATTGGAATTTTATCATATCCACTAAATATTTTGTCGGTTTGGAATTGTATGTAATACATGTTTCTAAAATTAAGTGAAGACTTAATACTTGTAACTTTATAATAATTTGAACTTTTATGGAAACTAATATCACTATTATATTTTATTATGCCGGATAGCTAAAAAAAAAAACTATATGAAACCTGAAAACACGGCATTGACATGACAAACAAACTATCACTTGGAAATCTCTTACATGAAAATTACAGAAACATTAATTACGAACAATAGAATAATTTAATCAAACAAAATCAAAAATTATACAATTTTAAAAAAAAGTTTACATATATTTTACTTCTTGATGATTGTTGTCTTCCGTTTTATTCTACGTCTTCGTTTAAATTGTGTGATAACTCCCTTCATTATTTGCTGATTGTATAATATATTTAGCACACTCATTACATGGAAACAGTGCTACATACATTGTGCTTCCTTTGAATCATTTTTATTTAAAACCGCATTCACTTCTGCATGCACCACGTATAAATATTTATTGTTTTAATGTATTAAATTCTTTACCTCATCGAAATTCATCATCACTGCAGCCAATTGAAAATCCGTTATAACCAATTCCCACAATTTTATTATCGTTGTTTACGATAATGGCACCAACTTGTGTTGTTGGATCTTTACTACTTTTTGCTGCCAGAAATGCAGTTGCCACGAAATACTCAGACCAATGAGGATAATCACCACGCTTTTTAATTTATAATTTGTTTTTATTCTTCTCACAATAATGAAAATAAGCTATTTTCCCCAATGATTTTGAACCAATCAACAACATCATCACTATTTTTTATGACAAATAAATTTAAAACAAGGCTCAATCATATAAAGCAATATTGATATGATTCATAATTGAAGGGGAATCCTTTTACAAACCGAACACCTTTCTGACCGACATATTTTTGATTTGGCTGAAATTTTTTTAGTCATTTTATATATACCGAAAAAAGATGTATAGTAGAATTTTTTTGCCAGCGAACATGAAATTTGTTTGTTATGCGCATATTGGTTTGCACATGCGCGAATATTCAGTGTATCGATTAAAATATTAAAAAAAACTATTGGGCTCCCATTGAAATGGACCAAAAAAACGTAATTTTATGCGTTAATAAATTACTATTGAAATTCAACCAATTATAATGAAAAACCAAAAACCAGTAAAAATATTAATGATTTTGTAGGTAATATAAAAAAATTTTCATAATTAAAAATAATTAGAATAAAAATAACGACGCCTATGTAAACAAATCTTTTTTACTTTTTTCTCATCTTTATATCTCTCTGCTCTCTATCTACCAAAAATTTACTGGCAAAGAAATTCTACTATACGTGTTCGAGGATTTTGTTTTTGATAATAGAGTAGTTCCTAATTTCGAGAATTTCGTAATTTTTGACTAGACGACCTAGTTTTAAAAATTCAAAACTTCGGTTCTATCAAAGATAAAAACTTCGGTTTTGTTTTATTTTAGTTGAAAAATACTATTTAAAAATAAAATAAAATCAATAAAAATTATTAACGAATTGTTATTGTTATAAACAAATAAAATGTTGAAATTTTAAGTCATTGCCCCTCCTACGTAATGAGTTTTTAGTCTGATCATCGTAGTCTACGTTCAATTTTCTTTAAAAAGCGTATTTTTAATTAATGGAGAAGTGATTTGATTTTACTGTTAGAAAAACATTAAATAATCGAGCACTGGACGACAAAAATTCAATTAATGGCTCATTCTTTTACAGATTAGGACAAAATTTGACCAACACATTTTTTTTTGTTTTGGGAAAATAGAGCAGATCTAAAGTTTGAGAGTTTCGTGATTTTTGGTTTGAAGGGAATTTAAAAAAAATAAATTTGAAAAAAAATATAATCGATAAAAATTATCAACACATTCCTTTTGTTATAAACAAGTATAATGTTACTGATTGCTCTGCGAAAATAAAGAGTGTTTAGTATAATAATCGTATTCAACGTTCAATTTTCTATAAAAAACGATTTTTTAATTAATGAAGAAATGAGTTTTACTGTTACAAGTAAAATATTTTTTCCAGTGCGGGACGACAATAATTTCTGAAATTTGTTGCTAAAAAATTTTAACATTTTATTTGTTTATAACAGTAGGAATTTGATAATAATTTTTAAAGATAACAGTTTTTTTTAAAAGTCCATCTTTTAAATTTAAAATAAAACAAAAGAAGCGTCTATCTTTACCAGAGACGAAGTTGTGAATTTTTAAAATTAAGTCGTCAAGCCAAAAATCACGAAATTCTCGAAATTTAAATTCCGTTCTATTTTCGAAAAAAAAAACCTCGAACACGAATATTTTGTTTTACTTCTCCACAATTTTAAATTGTGTGATCGAGAGTAATCGAGAAAAAAAAATCTTGCATACCCCAAATTTGTTTTTTCTTTTGTTTTGGACCATTCTCTATCTATCGTCTGTGTGTGAGTGGGTGGGTGGGTTTTGCGTGACATTCCTGCATAGGATCTAAGTTCACTTGAAATTCATTGTGATTCATTTCAAATTTGGACAAAATGGCGGTGGGTCTCCCGAACACCTCTTGGTTTAAATCTAAAATAACTTCTAATCCCAGATTATGATCTTATGGAAACTTGGGATATAAGGTTTTAGAACTGTTTCCAACATTTCTGCATACCTACTTCCAGTTTGTCACTTCCGGTTAAAAAGTTTTTTTTTTCAGGTGATTATCCCTACTGCAGCCTACAATTATATATTGGGGATTTTATATAATGCTTGTTTTCTATATTAATTATATATTTTTCTATATTAGTTATATAATTCTTGGTTTCTATATTAATCTTATTTGACTCGCTTCTGCGACTTTGCAGACCTTCAATCAAATGTAGCACCCTCCACCCGTGCCCCTCCCCTCTTTGTTATTCCTTTCCTAAAATTTTCAATTTCTTTCCTTAATCAAAATTATGAATGGGGTTCTATAATTCTTGGTTTCTATATTCATTTTAGTACGGGAGGTAGCGCTACATTTGCAAGAGTCATTTCATATCGACTGAAAATACCAAAAACTTATAGTTTCTCACTAGTACATAAGATTTCTAGACGTCAGGTGTTCCGGTAGCGGTGGAGCTAAATGTGGCAGCATGCGAAAGTCGGCATAAAAAATTTTAGTCCGAGTATTTTCATACCGTTCCAAAATTTGAGAGATGATATTTCAGATCATTTTTAACATAAAAACAATCGTCAGCTGTATTGAAGAGGGTGGGTTATACGTCAGTCACGTATATGAACCATTCTGAAAACTTGTAAATATAAATTTATTTTATACCTTACGAAATTCATGCGGCTGAATTTTCATACTTTTAAAATAATAAATAAAACCGTCTGCTGTATTTTTAACGGGGGAAAGACCGTCAGCCAGCGTCATAACACACTGCGCGCTCAGTGCATCTCAGTTCATCATAGCCACTTTGCAAATAAACTGACAATTTTTACACCTACAAACGTACAGCCGAAAACGATTTTATTTTTTTAATCAGCAAAATGAGTTCTTATATCAATTTCAATTAAAATTAAAATAATAGTCTAGTCATATGCGGAATGACTTAAAAATTTATATGCTACTAGAAAGTGGAAAATCACATTTTTCATAGATATCACTCAATTGTACGATGCATTTGGATCAAATTTGTGCGCATCAATGCCTGGATTTCATGCTTTTATAAGATGCGACTTCAATACAGATTTATAATAATTTGAACTTTTACGAAAAACTATTATTTTAATTTTATATTATACTATCATGCCGGATAACTATTTTCACGTTTTAGCATTTGAACTTGTTTTTTTTTTGATTAATTTTTTTCATTTTCATTTTCATTTAGCAAACACTAAATAATTTATCAAACAATTTTCACCAAACTCACTACATCAGAACAAATAAATAAAAAACCTCGATATCACAAACCATAACAAATAATTTAATTTTCCACAATAAAAATTTACATTTTTTTTCTATCATTTTGTTTCAATTTTAGTAATTGATTTTTTGCTCGATTTAAATTTATCTGCCGTTCAACTTTAAAAATTAGACTAATTTTTAGCACAACTAATATAATAGATTATAACAAATCGATTTTTAATAATCTACTAATCTTTTCGATTTTAAAATTATACTGATTGAATTTATTATAAAAATTCTCATTTTTATATCAGTTTTTGTGCTTCTGTTTCCCTTTCCAACAATCAACAATTTCTCCAACGTATTAAATCAAACATGTTTATTGTTGAAATTGAGTGACGCAACTAAATCTCAACAGTAGCATACAAAAATGTTGCGACCTTTAAGAAAATTAATAAAATTATAATCGAAAATGAAAATTATTATTTTTAGAGTAAAAGAGTAATAGTCCTGCCGTAACAGATTTTTATAGAAGTAGTCTCTGGGCCAACGCCGATTTCCTGTGATGATTACCCTATATTTAATACTCCGTAAGGCACCTGTCCTTCACGAGTCCGTAAACTTATGTTCTGCCATTTTTCTCGATTCGGCCACTTTTTCGTTCGTCAAGCTCCTAAAAATTTTAATTAACTATGAGGGTTAGAAATTTCGCCGTAGAAGAATTAAACGAATAAATAAATTTATATGTTGTAAACGTAAAGATAAGCTTCCTTGTGTATTTTTGAAGTTCCTTAATAAAATAGAAAATAAGATTTTCAAAATTTCAAAATTTTTTATAAAAAATTATGTAAATTTTATTAAAATGACGATTAAGTTATAATATACCCTACTGCGCGCATATTAAAGTAATATAATACTGATAAATATTCATTTAAAAAGTAATTTTATTTTATAAAAATAAGTAAGAATGATCGTCAGCTGTACGTCTGTAAGTGTAAAGAGCTATAGTTTATTTGCCTAAGTGACTTTGCTGAATTAAGATGCACTGAGCGCGCAGCATGTTATGACGCTGACTGACGGCCTTTCCCCCGTTAAAAATACAGCAGACGATTTCATTTATTATTTTAAAAGTATGAAAACTCAGCATGAATTTCGTAAGGTATAAAATGAATTTATATTTACAAGTTGTCAGATTGGTTCATATACGTGACTGACGTATAACCCACCCTCTTCAATCCGGTTAAAAATGATCTGTAATATCATCTCACAAATTTTGGAACGGTATGAAATCACTTAGACTAAACTTTTTTTACCGACTTTCGCATGCTGCCACCTTTAGCTCCACCGCGGATCCGACGGCTGACGCTCACTTTGTAAATATATGAACATTAAACAACTCTCAAAATGAAATTCATTCGGTATAAAATTCCCTCAAAAAATGTAACGCTACCTCCCGTACTATTTTATTTGACTCGCTTTTGCGACCTTGCAGACCTTCGATCAAAGATAGCCCCTCCCCCGCGGGCCTTATGTCCTCAGGGGATATTGTTGCGGGGGGTTTTGTCGGCGGGCATTTCGTCGTTGGTGATTTTGCGTCGAGCCCTATGTCGGTAACTCGGTTTTGTCCTCCACGTTTTTTATATTTGTTACGAGCATACAACATTCGTTCGTGAAGGAACTTTAATGACACTTTGGAAAAAGATGCAGATATGTATGGCAAGCAACTGATTAGTTTTTGAGCGACGGTGAAAAAAGTGGTGGGGGTTCCCCTGAGCACCTATTTTTTTTAAAGCTCAATAACATCTGTACCTGATAATCGAGTTGGATGAAACTTTATACAAAAACATTTAGTATGGTTCACACTAGTTCTGCATCCAAACTGCCGGTTTTTCACTTCCAGTAAAAAAATTTTTGTTTTGTAATTTTTTGAAGATTTTTCAGTGTCTTTATGTACACTACAGCCTACAATAATGAAGTGATTATGATAAAACATATGAAAAAGGTTCCAATTAGTGTGAGAAGATAATTATCATCTTTTGGAACACATTGATCAAAGAGGCGGAGGTTTTACCATACAACTGCTGACTTTTCACACTTTGTTTTTAAAGTTTGTTGGGAGCATACTGTAATGAAGTGTGATTCAGACTTCGTGATTGAGGGTCGAACTACTTCCCCACACACATTGGGTTTGCATTGGCAGAAACTTCATAGTTGTCTTCGTTTTTCTTTTGAACCTAGTTCTTGTACTCGATCCGTAATCGTCATCTACAATGGTTTCTGCTTAAAGGTTGGCTTAAAATAGTTGTGCAGTATCATTAATTCGTAATCGCGCTATTTCCATATATAATTTCGTGCCATCGTTTCGTGGTCGGTATTTTTTTTGTATATTTCTTTTCCAATTTTTTTTTGAATTGTTTCAATTTTTCAAACCTTTTGATTAGTATTATTCCACTGCTTGTTGGATTGATCTCATTACTGGCCATTATCCCGTTTGATAAACTCAAAAACGAAAGAAAATGAGAGATTGTGGAGTTTTTGTTTGTTTGTTTTCGGTTTTCTTGTAAATTTATTATGATGCGATACATAAAACCATCACTGTAAGTGATTTCACCTCGGTAGTGAAATTTTGTTCGTGATGTTGGTGTTTATGGTTGGGGAAGTAGGCCAAACTGACCGAATCAGGTTTGTTATCCCGACTACAAATACGAACTCTCAAACTGAGAGGGCCTCTTATTTGACTATTTGTCTGATGAAAAACAGATGTTGTGCAGTTTGATGTCTACGGAAATTATTTTAGTGTAATTTTTGCTTGCTTTTACTTAAAAGTAAAAAGAATTGAATTGAAAACAAAAAGTTATTTGAATCGGAAGCTAAAAGTAATTTGATCGATTGCAAGTTGTGTTATATGTTTCTCTCTCAGTGGACTGGGAGTAGCATATTATGGAGCTGTGATGGAAATTAGGATTGGTGAGTTATGGAGGACATTTTTTTTTCTTCTTTGAGTTGAATAACATGAGTTCAGTGATGAACTTAAAAACAGTTTTGTTTATTAGATGCAAAATGCAATAACACAGCTTTTGTGGTTTGAATTATAATTTCCTGTGTCCAACTTAGTTCGATTAGTAAAGTGAAAAAAAAAGAAATATTGCAAAAAAAAATATTGTATGTGTTCCGTGCATTTTTGCGTAGTCCTAAACAAATAATTAGAAGAATATTATCTGTGTACTCTGTGCAGTCCGTCTTTTTTGTTGTTTTTGTGAACTCGAGCACCTTAAAAAGGGGCAAAATTAATTAGCCTTATCTTAGTTAAATTTAATTGGATGGACATAAACCAAATAAAAACAAAAAAAAAATTAATTGTATGTTAGTAATTGATAAGACTGAAAAATGCTATTTGTGTAACATACACAATCAGTCGAATCAATTTATCAGCTTCGTCTTAGTCTAATTAGTTTAGGGTTGGCAAAACCGGTTTCGTAACACATGAAAAACTGGTTTCTAAACCGGTTTTCTTGTGTTATTGAAACCGGTTTTGCCATCCCTAAATTAGTTGTAATACTGGAAAAAAAATTTGATTATATGTTAATATTCAACAATATAACGAAATATACAGTTTTGTGAATGTACTCACAACTGGTGATTAGTCTAAAATAAAATAAATTGATTAACTGTTTAAGATGAAATAAAGAAAATAAAAGTAAAAACAAGATTATAAACAAAAATTGTATAAATTCATCAACATTGTATAAATCATCGTTATTCGACGAATTATCTACGTATGATGAGTAGCTAAAAGATTAAGGATTGGATCGGGATTGGACAATACCATGGGGTGAGTACCGGCATAAACTTATATTTTAATGGAAGTGGATGTGTGTGGGTGTGAGACTACGGGTGAGTGCATGTGTGGATGTGTGGCGAGGAATTTATTTGGCGATGCTAAGGTTATCATACCTTATCGGATATTGTGATAACGTTATCCTAGGATTTTGATTAATATTATACCTTACTATTGAAAGGTAAGGAACCTATATACGATTTATTTTGTTGATGTTCTTTATAGGTGCTACCCCGCAAAATAATTTCATGTTAGGTCGACAGGGAGGGAGGAGGCATGGACAAAAAACCACTCGTTTTTGGTAATAACTCAAAAACTAAGCAGTTGAAAGTCCAATGAAAATTTTTTGAAATACTTTCATTTTTTTCAATTATTATTTTTTTCAGTTATCATCAGTTGTGGGAAAACGCATTTAATACTGTAGAAAATTTGTATTTGATAGCACTTAAATTTTGTGAGTAAATTGATTATGTAGAAATTCGGACGGACACCGAAGTCTCACCAATAGGGTACCGTTTTTATTTTTCCAAAATACGGAACCCTTAAAATGAACCACTTAAATGTTTAGGCACACAATTATACAGTACCTGATCATTGAATTGTCACGATAAAATTTTTAAACAAATGTAAATTACATACCCGTATAAACAATTTTGATACCAAATGTTGGTTTATCCTAAAATTGATTATGATATGTGTGAATCCCCTTGTTAGCTGTCAAAACTTATGCAGTTCAGATGATAGTAAAAAGGTAAATTAAAAAAAGATTGAAAAATACGGAGTGAATGATTTTAATATTTTATGCAATTTTGTCTATAAATTAGTGAAAATACTGACATATATTTAAGTTTTATAATTTTTTGGTAAGTCTATAATCTTTTACAATACATATGACAAATAATAAGAATTAATTAGGGCGCCAATTTCATGCAATTAGCGGAAAATTTAAACGCTGTTATGGGTACCGGAAAAACAATTTCCGTGGCAGTCAAACTGCAAATTAAAGTGTTACCAGAAGAAACTAATATGAGCCAACGCGAAATTGCAAAAAAAATCAATGTCTCCCAATCATTAGTAAAAAATATTAGTAAAAAAGTAAAAAACGGCGAAAGTTTGGAGCCACAGTATAAGGGATCACAAAGGAAAACCACCTCCAGGGAGGATAGAAAAATAGTACACTGTGCTGAAAATCTTCGACGAAAACCTCTTCGAGTAATCCATCAAAATATTTTAACTGCCGGAGTTCAGGTTTCAGAAATGACTGTCAGAAGACGGTTGAAAGAAGCAAACCTTATAGGTCGTCGTCCAGCAAAAAAACAAAAACTGACTCCGAGTATGATTAAGAAGCGTCTGATGTGGGCAAAGAGATATAGACATTATACTGAGTCAACTTGGATGAAAGTAAGTTCAAAAAGATATTAAACTGCAGTTGTAAGTTGATAAATTTTAAATTCTTTTAATATATTTTATATCCATAGGTTTGCTTCTCTGATGAATCTATGATACAGATCACAGATGAGCGAAATATTTTTGTACGTCGCCGTCCAAATGAAAAGTTTTTGCCCCAGTGTGTTACTCAAACTGTTAAACATCCAACACAAGTCATGATTTTGAGTATGATTTCTGCCAAAGGGGTTGGAGAAATTCATTTTGTTGATGGTAGTATGAATACTCAACAGTATCTAACTGTAATGCAAACAAGTTTACGACCCCAGCTTCGATCTTGCTTTCGTCGAACGGAGCATTTTGAGTTTATGCAAGATGGAGCACCCTGTCATCGCTCAAAAACAATCTCTGATTATTTAAAATCAGAAAAAATCAAGGTTTTCGAGTGGCCAGGCAACTCTCCCGACATGAACCCTATTGAAAATGTCTGGGCAGCTCTAAAAAAAAAATTGAGTGAAGAACAATTGACGAATAAGTCTGATTTAATTGAAAAAATAAAATATATTTGGAAAAATGACGGTGACATTAAGAAAACAGCAATCAATGGCATTAAAAGTATGCCAAAAAGAATAAAGCAATTGTTAAAAAATAAGGGCAAGTGGACAAAATATTAATTTTTTTAACCAACATTAATTATTCTTGATTTGTTTTTATGTAAGTGGATGTTCTAATAATTAATAAATTGAATTATACCATTTTATGGTTCTATAAAAACTAAAATCTTTGTTTTTTATATAATATTGTTAAAAATTTGAGTGAGTACAATTCATTGATCAGGTACTGTATTTTAATCCGAAAAAATACATATCACAACATGACTATAACTTTATTTAATTCATATAATATTTTGAACTTAATTTATTTTATTTATTCTTATATAATTGAATTAAATTAGATTTATTGACATTTGAAGTGACTTCATTAAAGATACGTTGGACAACGAATAAAGTGTATTTGTGTCTCGTATTTTATTTTATTGTTGTTAGTGTTAACTCATTAAATAAAATTATGGTTATAATTTTTATTGAAGTGGTTGAATTCAGTAAATTTTGAGTTTGAGTTTGAGCCACTGCATGTATATACATATACAAAATAATTCACATCATGAAATTTATATTGAATATCGTAAGAGATTGGAAATAATAAAGGTCTTAAGATAAAATTCAAGAATTAATATATACATTTTTTAAAACTTCTCAACCCACCCAAGAACGGCAATCCAAGTAATTTCAAATACATTTTTTTTATTTTGAAGTGTGGCTTACTTTTCGGGAAGACGAGACTTTATTTTAATATTTTATATTTATTTTTGTATAATTATTTTTTTATTAGGTGAAAATATAAGAAATAAAAGGGAACGGAGACGAACAAAAAAGAGTTTTTGGATTTTGAAAGTTCAATTTGCGTAGTAGTTGGATCGGATCGTTAAGAAACATTATCTAGGTATCTGAATAGGTCAGAAGTTATTGGTTTTAGAAACGGTATTAAACATTTTCAAACATTAAACATTTAAATTCAATTGTTTATAAAATTTATCGTCGTTTATGAATAAAAATAAATTGTCGACTTGGTTACGAAACAGGTGACAGGTAAGCAAAATCATTTTTAAAGTTAGCCAATTAAATACAAAAATTATCACACCAATGTTATTAACACAATTTAAATTATTAAATAAAAGTTTATCATTCTTACAACTTTCACCCCAATTTTCAAACTCAAAAAATATCAATAAATAATCCTCACTTTTTACAAACAATTTCGAAACAATATAAATTATAAACATAAAACACTAATTTACACAAACAATAAAGAGTAGCAAACAAAAGGAAATTAATTCTAATTTTCGTGTCCTTAAAATAAATACGTTGTCAATTATACTAATTACGCTTTAATTTTACAAATTTTTTCTTCTAAATTTTTCTCAATTTCTTTTGTATTTAGTTTTCCTTAAATAACCTCGTATTATCATCATCTTAACTGTTGTTTTTGTTAACATCGTTAAATGAGTCAACTTCAACAATTGAATATTTCTTTCTGTCTTCTTCATTTCGTTCACATTCAAATATTTTGAAATTTGTATGAAATGTCAATAACATAATTATTGGAAACGAAATAAAATAAGGAAACCTTAAACTGTGGTGCTCCACATAATTATTATAGGTCTAATCAAACCACACAACTCAAAAGCTCTCAAAACGTAACAAAAGTTTTATTCAAATTTTTTTGATATTTATTACCAAAATCTCAACCTTTTTGTAATCTTCGTACAAAATCAAATCAAATTTTTTCCAATAAATATTTTTCTTTTCTTATTTACTTTTTAATATACAATATAACTTAAAAAGTCCTTTTCAGGAGCTTTATTACAATCATAAAAAATCAAACCGAAAAAAATGATATCAAACCATAAATTGTAATGACTCTTTTTTTATGATTTTTGTATTTAACGATTTCGAAAGGTGTAACAGAGCTTATAACTCTATTTATTAGGTGTTATCGTTGGAAATTTTTGGAAATTTCATGTGAAAATTAGATGCATGAATAAAGTAGACACTAAATCAAAACTTTTATTAGTATTTAGATCAAAAGATGTTTTTGCTTTGTTTTTATTATAATTATATATTTTCAACACAATTTATTGAATTCATGGTTTCCATAACATACTTCACTAATATTCATTATCACAGCCAGTTTCACCCATTGACAAATAAAAGTAAAACAAAAAATGGTCAGTTTTTTTGTTTATTTTATTTTTCAAGCTTTTAGGCTTTACGAGTATAAATTGATGGAATCTTAGAAAATCTATAAAGATTTTACTGCTTATGGTTTTTATTTCACTCTGAATATAAATTTTTTGGGTTACATTAATGAGATTATAAAAATATTTAGTAGCAAGTTTCATTTATTTAATTTGTGTTATTTTTAAAATCAAAAAACGATTTCGTTTACATCCATGATATATGTAATGGAATAGTGAATAGGACTACTAATTTTAAGTTTACAAACTGTCTCTGCAGTTATTGCAAAACATGCATTCTTATTATAAGCTAAGTTTTGCCACAAAATTATTTTTTTCAGCTCAGTTTTTACGTTGATATTGATTACTACTCTAAAAAGTTTCTTCGAATAATTTAAAAAAAATGAAGAAGACATTTCTCTACGATTTTTCATTTTCCCAAATGAGATAGGAGGTTCTTGAATATCGGTTGAAACTCAGAGCGTGTTGATGAGAATAAAAACTTGTTTGTGGATTGTAACGAAGCTGTTATCCGGAAAAAAATTTAGTTCCGGAAAACTTTCTTTTGCATAAATCAACGGGATCTATACAACTTATCGTTTCTTTTATTCTTATCTTTCTCCACCCAATTTTCAATGATTTTCTTTAAATCGTTTTCTGTCTCACTTTTATATGTTGTTGATTCATCATTTTTGAACTAAGGTTTGAACTAATTGTTGTGAATGAAAAAACAATACCATAAAGAGTAGAGTTGCGTGACTATTTACTTGAAGAAAAAAACCACAGTTTAGCATTTACAGCTGTAGATTAAAACATATATTTTTCCTTGTTTGCTAATTATACAGGAATAAAAGGAAGAGGGAAGGTTTGGTATATTTTTTGTTTAATAAAAAAAAAAATTGTGGTATAATTATCCGTAGAACCAGACTTCCATAATTCTAAAAATATTCCAAAAATTACAAAATCAAAAATTGAAACTTTTTTCAAAAATCCAAAAATTATAATAAAATCAAAAATTAAAAATTTTTCAAAATTCCAAAAATATTCCGAAAATTCTTACAAAATCAAAAATTAAAACTTTTAAAAGAATTCTAAAAATATTGCAAAAATTATTACAAAATCAAAAATACAAACATTTTTCAAAATTCCAAAAAAATTTCAAAAACTATTATTAAAAAATTTCAATGTCCAATTTCATTTTCAATTATATTTACGTCATAAAAACAGCCACATTTTTTTCCCAAAAACTTGGCTAAAAAAATAAATGAAATCATTTTTTGACACACTTGAGATTATTTTTTTGACAAACTTATAATGACATAATTCTCAATAGTAATAATAAATTTTCATGTCATACAAATAATTAAGTTTATTTTTTTCCTTAAAATTGGGTACAAAAATAAATATAAATCTTTCTTTTGACACACTTGACAACATTGTTTTGACAAACTTATAAAGCAATAATCTAGATTTTAGTATTAAATACCAATCCTGACTATCAGGGTTTCTCCAAATTCAATGTTCCTACTCGTAATCACTTAAAATGAAAGTTTTTTAAGCCAAAAATATGCAAATTTCTTTGTTTTGACACACTTGACGATTTTTTTGACACACTTCCGGTACAGTTATCGAACACATCGTCCTTTCGGGTATTTTCATTGAATAAACCTATTTTTAGAAGAAAAAAATTTTCAAATCCGTCCAGCGGTTTTCTAGATATCGTAGGTTGTGACGGCCGGACGGCCGGCCGACAGACAGGCATACATTTTTTTTTGCCTTTTTAGAATCAGTAGGTCCTAAAACGTCGAGAAGTGCCAAAAAAAGGGAGGACAAGAACTTCACTTTGAGCTCATGAATGTAATACTTGGGTCTTTCAGACCAAAGTAATAACAACAAAATTTATTTTTCCAAAAAATTATCTAAAAAAATAAATGGTATCATTTTTTTGACACACTTGACATTATTTTTTTGACTTATTTATATTTCTCAATAATAATAATAAAATTTTATGTCGTACAAACAATTAATTTAATTTTTCCAAAAAATTGGGTAAAAAAATAAATAAAAATCTTTCTTTTGACACACTTGACAACATTTTTATGACAAACTTATAATAAAAAAATCTAGATTTTGGTCTCACATACCAACCCCGACCATCAGTATTTCTCCAAATTCAATGTTCCTACTCGTAATCACTCAAAATGAAAAATTTTCAAGCAAAAACTATGCAAAATTCCATGTTTTGACACACTTGAAGATTTTTTTGACACACTTCCGGTACAGTTATCGAACACATCGTTCTTTCGTCTCTTTCCATTGAGTAAACCTACTTTTAGAAAGAAAAAAAAATTTGACATCCGTCCAGCGGTTTTTTAGATTTCGTAGGTTGTGACGGCCGGACGGACGGTCGGCCGGCCGACAGACAGACAAACATTTTTTTTTTGCTTTTTTAGAATCATTAGGTCCTAAAACGTCGAAAAATGTCTAAAAAGTGGGGGTAAGAATTTCACTTTGAGCTCATGAACGTACTACTTAGGTCTTTCAGACCGAAGTAATAAAATCATTCGTCTTTTACAAAAAAAAATATTGCGACGCTGATGCATAGGCTAACTTCACCACAGCTCTGAAAACATAGTGTTCTGGATATATAATGAGCTAATATCCATAAAATACTTTAGTTAAAAGCTAACCAATATTATGGACTTCGTAGTTCTAATAATAAAAATATTAAAGCAGGAAGTAGTATCCCAACAAACATAAATTCTGTTGTACGAGAAAAAGTAAACAAAAATTTTATCGGAAGTGACAAAGCGGAAGTTAGGATGCAGAACTGTTGTAAACCGTACTAAATGTATATGTACCAAATTTCATCCAACTCGATTATCAGGTACAGAAGTTATTGAGCTTCCAAAATAACAGGTGCTTGGAGGACCCCCTACCACTTTGTTCACTTTCGCTAAAAAAACTAATCAGTTCCTTGCCAAACATATTTGCATCTTTTTGCAAAGTGTAATCAAAATTACTTAACGAACGAATTTTTTTTTTACCGGAAGTAAAAAACCGGAAGTTGGGATGCAGAATTTTTGTAAATCATACTAAATGCTTATGTACCAAGTTGCATCCAATTCGATTATCAGGTACAGATGTTATTGAGCTTAAAAAAAACAGGTGTATGGGACACCCCCACCACTCTGTTCACTATCGCTCAAAAACTAATCAGTTCTTTGCCATACATGTTTGCATTTTTTTCCAAAGTGTCATCAAAATTGGCTCACGAACGAATGCTGTGTGCTCCCAACAAACATTGGAAAAATGATGACACAGTAAACAGGTGTTCGGGAGACCCCGTACCACTTATCCCAATATTGTCCAAAAACTAATCAGTTCCTTGTCATTTAAGCTTCCATCTTTTTCCAAAGTGTCATTAGAATTGATTAATGAATGAAGTCTGTATGCTCCCAACAAACTTTAAAAACAAAGTGTGAAAAGTCAGCAGTTGTATGGTAGAACCCCCGCCACTTTGATCAATGTGTCCCAAAAGATGATAATTATCTTCTTACACTAATTGGAACCCTATTCCATAAGTTTCATCACAATCACTGCATTATTGTAGGCTGTAGTGTGCATAAAGACACTGAAAAAATTCAAAAAAGTACAAAAAAATTTTTTTTACCGGAAGTGAAAAACCGGAAGTTGGGCAACAGAACTATTTTAAACCGTACTACATACTCATGTACCAAGTTTCATCTAATTCGCTTATCAGGTACAGATGTTATAGAGCTTTCAAAAAAACAGGTGCTCCAGGGACCCCCCACCACTTTGTTCACTATCGCTCAAAAACTAATCAGTTCTTTGTCATACATGTTTGCGTCTTTTTCCAAAGTGTCATCAAAATTCATTCACGAATGAATGTTTTATGCTCCCAACAAACATAAAAACTTTGTGGAAAAAACCACCTGTTGTATGGTGGACCCTCCAACCCTTTATTCAATGTGCTCCAAAAGCTGATTAAATCTTTCTCATGTTATTTAAAAGCTTTTCGCAGCGTTTCATGAAAATCGATCGGTAATTGTAGGCTACAGTAGGGATAAACACCTGAAAAAAAAACTTTTTAACCGGAAGTGACAAACCGGAAGTTGGTATGCAGAAATATTGGAAACAGTACTAAAACCTTATATATTAGGTTTCAATAAGATCATAGCCCGGGATCAGAAGTTATTCAAGATTTAAACTTAGAGGTGTTCGGGAGACCCTCCGCCATTTTGTCCAAATTTGAAATGAATCCAGATCTTTCATTTTCAAGCAAACTTGTATCATTTGCCAAAGTTTCATCAAAATCCTATGCAGAAAACTCAACCAAACCAAGGTTGAAGAAGAAGGTTGTGAGTTTCACTGTGTTTTTTTTTGTATGTTCACCGATTCCTCGAAAACGGCTCGTTCGATTTGGATGATTTAAATTGTATTCTATTTGAGTTTATTCCGAAAGGGTCTCATAATTTTTTTTATGATGGGAAAAATACCGTTATTCAGAAAATTTGAAAAAACCATATTTTTAATGCATTTTCGTTGATTTCGTCAAAACATATTATTCTGTTTGGGTGTTGTGGGCAGTATTATATTGCTATACTTGCCGAGGTTATCGTAAATAATTTTCTATGACGGGAAATATGTATGTCGTTTGTACCAGAAATCGCAAAACCATAATTAATAGACTGTCACTGATGAAAGTTTTCCCGGTATTTGAAGTTATTACTTTTAAAACGTTTTCTAGCCGACATTTGCTTTATGACTACACTAAAAATAAAAAAATAAAAAAACTTTAAAAAAAAAATTGAACCGACTTGAGAAAACACAAAAGAGGCACAAAAAGTGAAAAATAACTCAATTGTTGCTTTTAGAGACAAAAATACGTTACATTTTGATTAATTTAATTTACTATATACAAAAAAATTACGCTTTTAAACAAAGTTACTATATTAAAATAGTTATATTTGTTATAATATGTTATTATATCTTAAAAGTTATTTGTAGTACAAAACTGTTCGAAGTCGGTGCCATATTGACGAAAAACTTACTAATATGTCTCGGGCTTGGCACAGATTTCCAACAGTTTTGTACTACAAATAACTTTTAAAATATAATAGCTATTATAACAACTATAATAACTATAATAATTATAATAAAAATTACTATTTTAATATAGTACCTTTATTTAATAGCGTAATTTTTTTGTCTATAGTATAATTAAATTAAATTAATCAAAATGTAACGTATTTTTGTCTCTGAAAGCAACAATTGAGTTACTTTTCACTTTTTTGTATCTCTTTTGTTTTTTCTGAAGTCGGTTCTATTTTTTTTTAAGTTTTTTTTATTTTTAAATAAAAACTTAAAATAATAGTTAAAATCGTTTCGTATAATCAAGAGGGGACTTTACCACATTAAATTTCACCACTATATCTAAAATTTTAATATAATTAATTGAAGACGCTGTAGTAGGCACTTGACGAAACATTTTAATATTATTTTAAATTTTTTTTATTTTAATTGTTTTAAGTTTCGCAATAAATACAAATTATAATTATTATTTTATTTTTATTTAAACATAATATATATGTATATTTAAATTCTTGTTCGATTAATTTCGGTTGTTACACCATTATCAAGAGCTTGAAAAATGTATGATTAAAACAAACAGATTATATTAATATAAATATATATTTTTCAAGTTCTTGATAATGGTGTAACAACCGAAATTAATCGGACAAGAATATAAATATACATATATATTACGTTTAAATCAAAATAAAAATAAAATGATAATTATAATTTGTATTTATTGCGAAACTTAAAACAAATATTGTTGAATCATTGAGCTTTTTCAACGTAAACACCGTCACTTAGCTAATTAAAACAAAATCACTACCGCACAATTTTTTATTTAATTTTTTTTTATTTGCTTCGTTTCTCAATATACAATAAGTACTGATTCTGATTTACATTTATTTGTTTCAATTTATTTCTAACTAACAGGAGTTTTTATTATAAAAAATAAGGGGAAATTTATTATGTACATTTTGTAATTGTAATCGGTTTTTCAGAGGGCGTATAAAAAGTTAAAGTTTAAATTGGTTAGTTGATTATTCAACATTCTGCCCGTCTTGAAAGGGTTGATCTTTCAACTTATTGATTCCATCCATCGGTAGTAGGCATAACTTAGCAATTGGCCGTTGGACATATCCCTGTAGAGTTTTGACAATAACGGCTCTTATATGACCATCTGAACCAGAATGAAGTTCCGTGACTCGACCCATTCTCCATTTAAGTGGTGGTAAATTTTCATCCTTAATTATTACTAAATCATTGATTTGAATTGATTTTTGTTCAGATGTCCATTTCCTTTTGCATTGTAATGAAGTGAGATATTCTTTTGACCATCTTGACCAAAAATGTTGTAGTTGTGATATGAACTTCCACCTTTTGAGAATTGGAATTTTTTCATCTTCTATGTTTTGTTCCAAAATTGTGGCAAGAGGACGTCCAACTAAAAAGTGTCCAGGTGTCAGTGGCTCAAGATCTGATGGACTGGTTGATAGAGGAGTAATTTGTCTCGAGTTCAAGACCGCTTCTACTTGTTTAATCAGCGTGTTGAGTTCTTCATACGTAAGTTGCGCATTCCCCATGATTTTTCTCAAATGAAATTTGGCTGATTTTACGGCAGCCTCATAAAGTCCACCAAAATGGGGTGCACTAGGTGGTGCAAAATGCCATAAAATTTCATCAGATGTGCAAAGTTTTTTAATTTCATCAGAAAGATTTGAAGTATGAAACAACTTAAATAATGTATGCAGTTCTGTGTTGTCTCCTACGAAATTGGTACCATTATCTGAAAATATATTTTTACACATACCTCTGGTCGCAATGAATCTTTTCAATGCACCGATGAAAGCAAATGTAGTCAAATCCGATACCAGTTCTAAGTGAACCGCCTTGGTTGAAAAACACACGAACACCGAGAGGTAGACTTTGGTTGGTGGTTTACCTCTTATTCTATGGTGTATATAAAATGGTCCACAAAAATCTATGCCAGCATTGTAAAATGGTGGAGCTGGTTGAATTCTTTTTGATGGAAGGTTTCCCATAATTTGATTCAGCTCACGAGGATTTATTCGAAAACATCTTATACATTTATTGCAGGTTTTCAAAGCTAATTTTCTTCCATTAAGTGGCCAATAATACTGCCTAATTGTAGCCAACAGTGCTTGTGGACCTGAATGTAGTGTAAATTTATGGTAATGATTAAATAAAGTAACTGTAAAAGGATGATTGCTAGGAAGGAGGATAGGATGTTTTGTGGCATAAGACAGGGTTGACTGTTGTAAACGACTGCCTACTCTGACCAAATTCTCATCATCAAGGAAAATGGATATGCTTTTTAGATGATGATTTTGACTGAGTGGCTTTTTATTTTTCAACAATTTCAATTCATCTTTAAAACAGCTGGTTTGTACGACCTTCACAATTAAAATTAATCCATTTTTAAGTTTGGTTGAACTAAGAACTTCGATTGGATCGTTTTTAATAACTTTACGTGACGCTTTGATTCTGCAATTTTTGATGAATCGATATACATACGACATAGTATTTCTTAATGAATTGAAGTTATTTAAGTATTTATTTTTCAACAAAATATCCGATATATCATCTTCTTCTCGAACATGAAAAATTTTAGGAGTTTTACAAAGTTCTTCCTCGACAATAGGTAATTCATCGGTTATGGTTTGGTTTATTGGCCATGTTGATTCATCGTCCTTTAGAAAGGATGGACCTTTAAACCAAATATCGGTCTTGAATAAAGTTGATGGTAATAAACCACGAAATAACCAATAGAAATAACGAATAAACCATCAAATATGATCTGCAGGATTCAGTTTGTCAGTTTTCAATCTGTTATGTTTGAATGAATCTGAATTTTTGCAATTCTATTTCCTACGAAAGTTTTCAACGTGGAGGACTCAGAATTTATCCAAGAAAGGATTATTTTTGAGTCAGCCCAATATGTTACCTTGTCGATGTTGATATTTATGATTCGTTTAATTTTTTCAATCAGCTGTACCAACAAAAGGGCAGCACACAACTCTAAGCGTGGCAAAGTTGTTTTAGCAAGTGGTGCCACTCGTGATTTTGAACAAATTAACTTCACATTTACATCTCCATTTGCGTTGAAATTTCGAGCATATTTGGCAGCTTCATAAGCCCTTTCACTAGAGTCTGCAAATCCATGTAGTTGAATTTGAACTGCGTGTGGTAAAATAATATGACGAGTTATACAAAGATTATTT
This sequence comes from Diogma glabrata, assembly GCA_963693315.1. NCBI lineage: Eukaryota > Metazoa > Arthropoda > Insecta > Diptera > Cylindrotomidae > Diogma > Diogma glabrata. The sequence continues at coordinate 419,086,063 of OY856187.1, forward strand.
AAAAGTGAAAGTTCTGACCGAAAACCTATCCATTTCGTGTGCAATTCTTGAGGAAGAGCTTCGTCCCAGTGTTGCTCCAGCTGCCATAATCTTTGCATAAATATTTTAGCAAGTGTAATTGTTGGAGATGTTAATCCAAGTGGATCAAAAATACGCGCAATATCTGATAATATTGTTCTTTTAGTAATTTTTTTTCTTTTTCTTTTACCGATGTAACGTTAAAACTTAATTGATCAGATGCTGGCTGCCAATACATCCCTAACGTTTTTATAAAATTTCCATCATCTATGTTCAGCAGTTTTTCTCTATGTTCATTTGGAATATCTTCCAAAATCTCATCCTGATTTGAACAAAACTTTCTGAGTTGCATTCCGGCCGTGCTTAGCATATTAATCACCTCCAATTTAATGTTTTCTAGATCTTCCAACGAATTCGCCCCAGTTAAAAGATCATCAACGTATAAATCTCGAAGCAGTATTTTCTGTGCTTAGGGATAGTTTTGTTTTTCATCCACAGCTAATTTTTGTATGCATTTGGTGGCAAGGTATGAAGCGCTGGCTGTGCTGTATGTTGCTGTTTTTAATTCGAAGATTTTTAATTTTTCACTAGTATTGTTTCTCCAAATTATTAGCTGAAATTGTGTATCCTCTCTTCTAACATAAATTTGACGATACATCTTACCGATATCAGCAGTTAATACGAATTGATGTGTGCGAAATCTGACTAAGATGGAAAATAGATCTTCCTGTAGCACTGGACCCACCATAAGCATGTCATTGAGTGAGTAACCAGTTGTTGTGCGAGCAAGGTTAGCAACTATCAGGTTTAAGTACACAATGATGTGGTAGAAAATAATGATTTTATTTTATTTTGTCTTCAGAAATCTGTTGCATATGGCCCAATTGTTCGTATTCTTCTAGAAACCTTGAATACTCAGCCTTTTGAGCAAGATTAATTGAGCAAGATTGAGTTTATTTTCTAGATTATAAAATCTACGAGTTGCCATATTTCTGAAATTTCCTAAAAGTGATGGACTTTTTGAGAATGGTAAAGCAACAACAAATTTTACTGTAGGATCTCGTTTGGTATTTTATTTAATATGTTTTTCCACAAGCTCTTTTTGAGTTGTGAGTTTTGAGGTCACGCATTCTACGTTTTCAATTATCCAAAATTTATCTAATTGAAATTATAACGGAGCCTCAAATGAAGTTGTTGTTCCACAAAATGAGTTTGAATCTAAACTAAATGAAGGTGGAACATTTGTTTGAATTATAGAAGAAGCAGGACCTACTACTACCCATCCAAAAGATGTGTTTTGAAGAATTGGAAGAGTATCTGATAATTTAATTTGTCCTACAGCGAGTAATTGATAATACAAGCCAGCATCAATGAGAAAATCAATTTGTTGAGGATTATAGAATTCTGGATCAGCAAGTTTAATGTTTCCAGGAATATTCCAATCTTCGACGTTAACATTTGTATGTGGATGGGAGTTTGTAATTTTTTGTAGAGGATGAGCTTCTATTGCAGTTACAAAATTGTTTGTTCTTGATTTGATTGTCAAGTTTATGACATAGTTTGAAGACAAGTTCAAATTGCCGATGCCACCAAATAATGTTTGATTTTTATGCATTTTTAATCCAAGGCGTTTTGCAAAGGCTATATTTATAAAATTTAATTGTGAACCACTATCTAGTAGAACACGACATAATATATTTGACCCATTTGAATCAATAGCATAACTAACAGCTGTGCCTAAAAACACATAAGTTTTTTTTGTTAATTTTTTAGCTACGCTACTTGATGACCACAGAGCATCTGGTATTTGATTATTAGTCAAGGCTTGCAATTGTGAAGATGTACCAACTAAAGGTGACTGAAAGTTCAGGCTATATAACTTATCACATTGATGAAGAAGAGTGTGATGACGTTCTAGACATCCTTCTTTGTTACAATGATATTGCGAAGTACAATCATTAACCACATGATCAGGTCTAAGGCAATTGGTACATAGCTTCAACAGATTAATATGACGAAGACGCTCTTCTTTTGAGTTGGATTTAAACCTTTTACATTGAGTGATCCAATGACCAACCTTTTCACAAAATAAACATTTAAAAGATCGTTTAACGTTTTGAATCGACTGTGGGGCTAAAAGTGCTGTTTTAGAAGTAAATTTTTTGGAGCTTGAACTTGTGTTTTGAGAAAGTAGCATTTTATGAGTTTGGTTTGAAATTTCTAAAACTTGGCTTGTTTTGTTAATAAAGGCTTCAACTTCGGCATATGATTCAAGTCTATCTACAGGAGCCTTCATGTCCCACTTGCTTCTAGTTTCGGCATCTAATTTTGAAAGCAAAATTTCTACGATCAAGTCCTCATATTGTTCTATTGGACAACCTAATGTTTTAAGAGATCTCAAGTGTGTATTGAATGTATCAATTAGAGTTCTTAGTTTTTCAGCAGAAGGTTTTTCAATAGATTTGATACCAAACAATAAGATTCAAATGTGACTTTTAGCAATAAATTTTCGATTATCATAACGTTTCTTTAATAGGTCAAGTGCAACTTCATAATTTTCTTCGATTGGAGCAAGCGAATCGATAGTTCTAGCAGCTGGACCAATTAGTGAATTTTTTAAATGCTGAAATTTTACAATAGTACAACAAGACGTATTGTTATGCATCAAATTTGAGAATAGTTGAAAGAATTTTGTCCATTTAGTATAATCACCACTAAATGGTTCGATTTCTATTTCTTTTAACCTAACGGTTTTTGATACATTATTTTGATGAACGGGTTTTATTTCTGGTTTTGAGAGATTATTTAATAAAACTTGAAGTGCCGGCTTAAGAGTGTAGTATGTTTCTTCAAAATTACTTCTATCTGCACATTCACACTCACTTTCATCATAATTTTCTAAATTAATTTGGTTCGAACATAATCCATCGAAAATTTTTTCTAAGGACTGAAGTCTTATCTCAATTTCTTGGATTGTAGCGGAATCTTTTTTCTCATTATAAAACTTTGAAACCCGCGATAATTATTCTAGTAAAACAGAACGATGATTTTTACATTTTTTGATTTTGATTTCGTTCGACATAATTTAATTTATAAAATAACCGTAAGCACAACAAATATGATTTTATTGAAACTAGCATTTAAATAATCGAAACCCCCTTTTTGTTTTTAACCTTGCGCACCAAAATTGTTATTGCATACAGAAAGAACCGCATCAAAACTTGATTAAATTCTAATCTTTTACCAAATATATATATTTTTTAATAGATAATATATTTAAAATATTTATAAAACACTTTATATATTTTTATTTATAAAAAATAGGTAAAAATTATACTTAGTAAATCCGGTAGTATTTGTAAAGTAAAATATGCTAAGCACGGTGATGAATTCAATAGGATTAAACACCAGATGATTTCCAAAAATCCAATATTTAATAGGTATCCAAATATTCAATTCAATATTTAATCCAGGATCATGGGGATCCCACTTCTGACACCAATGATGAATCGTTGAGCTTTTTCAACTAACAGGATTTTTTATTATAAAAAATAAGGGGAAATTTATTATGTACATTTTGTAACTGTAATCGGTTTTTCAGAGGGCGTATAAAAAGTTAAAGTTTAAATTGGTTAGTTGATTATTCAACAAATATAATAAAAAAAATTCAGAATAATATGAAAATTTTAATGTTTTTATATTCATTAGCGCCTTCACCAAATTCAAAGCTAGTTTGTGTCATAGATTTTTTTTAAAAATTATTCAAATATTAGTAATATAGGACCCTATATAAGTGTAGTTGAAAAAGAATTGTCAATAAAGAATTTAAAGAGTGAAACTGTACTTTAAGTAGTCTCTATAAAAGTTCGCATGAAAACATTATCAAAAATGGAAAAACTATAACGAAAGCATATCTAAAATATAGAGGGGCTGAAATCTCACAGCTCTGAGATATCAAGACTTCGGTCTGAGTTAAGGATTTTGATATAGTTTTCGGCAAAAAACTTTTATGAGGACATGGTTTTTAGTTTTGGACAGCGATGTATATCAAACATAACTCTTTGTTAAAGTACAAGTATTTTTTATCTCTGTTTAAAAAATTATTACAAAACTAACACGAAACATTAATACGTTGCCTGAAAATTATAATCAAAATTCCAAAAATATTGTTAAACTAAATAAAATCAAACTTTTTCAAAATTCCAAAAATATTCCAAAAATTAGAATGAAATCAAATATTTAAATATTTTCTAAATTCCAATAATATTTCAAAAATTCTTAAAAATTCAAACTTTTTCCAAAATTCTAAAAATATTGCAAAAATTATTACAAAATCAAAAAAATAAATGGCTAAAAAAATAAAGGAAAATTATTTTTTGACACACTTGACAACATTTTTTTGACGAACTTATAATGCAATAATCTAGTTTTTGATCTTACATACCAATCCCTACCATCAAGAGTTCTCCAAATTTAATGTTCCTACTCGTAATCACTTTAAATGAACGTTTTTTAAGCCAAAAATATGAAAATTTGCTATTTTTGACACACATAATGATTTTTTGACACACTTCCGGTACAGTTATCGAACACAGCGTCCTTTCGGACCTGTCCCTTAAGTATACCTATTTTTAGAAAAAAAAATTTTTGAAATCCCTCCAGCGGTTTTCCCTGCAGCGTAGGTAATAATGACGGCGGCCGGTCGGCCGGTCGGCCGGCCGGCCGGCAGACAGGCATACATTTTTTTTTGCTTTTTTAGAATCAGTAGGTCCTAAAACGTCGAGAAATGTCAAAAAAAGTGGGGGTAAGAATTTCACTTTGAGCTCATGAATGTAATACTTAGGTCTTTCAGACCGAATTAATAACTAAACAAACCCTAATTTAACTAAACGGTTTGATTCAATGACATCATTTTTAATGTTAATTTTATTAAAAATAACTAATTTCCTTATTGTTTGTACAGATTTGACAATTATTCTAGTTTTCAAAATTAGAAATCATAAGCATCATTTTCTATGACTAGCACTTACGGAAAAGCATCTAAGTTGTCTCATTCTTTTATTCAAAAATTCAATAACTTTAATTTTTCATTACTTTAACAATAATTCTTGCCTATTTTATAAATACTACATCCCATTCCAATTCATATACCAAACATTTTAATTTTAATTCAAAATTTTAAAATTATGTTTTAATAAAAATTAAAAAAAAAAAAAACAAAAAACGAAAATTTATTTTTATTTATAATTCTTTTTACTTTTAATTACAAAAAATTAAACTTTAAAAGCTCAATTAACTTTAAAACAATTACATTTCTCTGTAATATAATAGGGAAAAGCTTTTTTCCAGCATAAAGTTCAATTTCGAGAAATAAAATACCATTTAGAATTCTAATTACTTTTAATTTTCCAATTTTCTTTTATTTTTTTTGTGTAATGAAATTTTAATTTGAACAAAAAAAAAATTAACAAAAAAAAAAAAAACAACAGAAGAAAAGGAAATCGTTTTTATTTTATTTTTTGAAAATTTTATAAATTATTTTATTTTGAGGTTTAAATTTTCATTTTGTTGTTTATTTTTGACAGTATGAATATTTTATATTGGAAATTTGGTATTGAGATGAGTTTTAAAGAAATTCAAAGAAAAATTCACGTTTATTATTAATTACTTCAAGTATTACGTTAAATGTTTTGCCTGTTTTTTAATAGATTAATTTAAAAATCCTTATCCTTAAGTTATTTATGTTTTTAACAAAGATTGTTTCCATAACCCATCACAAAACATTGTTTTTTTTTTCTGATAATCATCTGCCGGTTTCATTTTTTTTTTTCATCTAATTTCACTTTCCAGTTTCCATCGTCACGGAAGTGAAAATAATTTAAAAGTTGTAAAACAATTGAAATGCGTTTAAAATAAAATAAAATAAAAAGAAAAGTTTTAATAGCTTTTTTTTTTATTTTTATTTTCATTTTTTAGAGAAAAATGATACTGTAAAGTAGATTTGTGTTGATGAGATAGGAAGTTTTATTTTATTTATTAGCTTTCATAGAGGGAGGAGTCACTTTTACAGAATGAAAAACGTTTTTTGTTCAACTAAGCAATGTTTTCCACTTTCCATTATATTGCCTCCAATATTGAAGGGGATATTGCTTTAATCAATAAATTTTTAATTTGATTTGTTGTGCTTACAAATTGAAAATTGTGCAAAGCATTTTTTTTGTTTTGTTTTATTAATTTTTTTTTTCAACTTTTTGAAGAGCAACTTGCACTTTATTTTTTAAATAGCATGAAAAACAAACTACCGTCGGATGAAGGTTGTGAATAGGTGTTTGTTTGACTAAACGAATTGTGTATGAAGTGATATGAATAATTGAAAATATGTTTTAGAACTTTTACATGATCAAATCGAACATTTTTTGACTTTCACACTATCCTTTGTTGTTGATTAATTAAATGTGACAGAAGGATAAAAATAATTAATTAATATCTTTTAAACATATTTCTATTTATTTAGGACAAAGTGTAATATATCCATAATAACGATGAATGTTTAACGACATACTTGTGAACTTTTCATAATATAAAAAAAATCATTTATAATTATATCCTTCACGTGCAACATTCGTCGTTCCTTTTTAATAAACCAAAAACGTTTCATTTTTATATTCTTGAAAAATTCTTACAAAAACTTTAACACCTTTTTATATTTAATTTTGCAATTTTCTTGAGAATACCTGATTCAAATTTTAATCATTTGTTTCATATTGTAAAGGAAATTTGTTAAAAAAGAGAAATCGTTTGTTGTTGTTGGAAAAATGTTATATGAGTGCAAGGTTTTTAAGATGAATATGGTGTGAGATGTTTTATTTATATAAAATGAACTGTATAGCATTTTTCATTATTTTCTTTGTTAGCTGAGAGCTGTTCAAAATAAAACAATTTTGTAAATGTCAAGAAATTAATTTATGAACTTTTTGATAGCGAATAATGAGTTTTTAACAAAATGACATCAATTTGTATACTAAAACCATTTTGGTTGATAAATATTATAAATAATTATTAATAAGGAAATGGTTTAAGTGTCATTGATTAATAGAAATAATGACTTTAATATTGTATTACATAAATTTTAGTTTATGAAAAAAATATATTTTTTCCTGAAAATCGATATGAAACGTTGACATCATTTAATAACAAAATTTCCACAAATAAGGCAAGCAAACTTGAGCAAATCATTAATTTGTTTAATCCAATTTTTTTAATCCTTATTTTCTTGGAATTAATCAAAATGTCAAACGCAAAACTTGAGATTGAAATTATCGTAGCTTACCTTTTTTTTATAACGGTAAGAAGAATAAAATTTTTTTAGAAATAAAGTAGGATTTATTGATTTAATAATAGAACTAAAAATTGAAAAAGCTGTAAAATAAAATTAGTAAAACAAGGCCACAAAAAGTGTTCATCGCTTTACCGTTTTTCAGATATGCTAAATCAACGAGTTCGTAGAATTTAAAATTAAGTTTATTGTACTGAAATGTTTATATTTGGGCAAAAAACTCATTAGCGTAGAATAAAGAAAATAAATTTTAGGCTTGTTGCCAAAATATTAAGCCTAAAAGCTGTTTCTTCCACAAGTTCTGTATTATAAGTAAGTAGATGAGATAAGTAAAGAGGCATCTAAAAACCCCTTAAAGAGTTAAAGTTATAAAACCGTAAAAACAGAATATATTGTTTTCACAGCCTTCTATAAGTTCGATTGAATCTGCTAAAACGTAGAATAGTACTCTTACATTATTTTCAAGACATAAATAAGTAGATAGAAAAATGGTTTTAAGAGCTTTAAGATTGAAATCAATGAGACCATTTTCAATAGCAAGAACATGACCAGGTCAATTTTTTTATAAAGGGCTGCTGGGATGATACCATTATGAAGACTTAAACGTTCTTAAATTTTGAACAGTCTCCTAGTTTTTTTCTATACTAATAGTTTGACCTGAAAAGTACTCATTGGTCTTGTTCTTCTAAACCACGACCGTAGGTGTCTCATATTAGTATTGCAAGTGAGTTTCTAGTCAAAACTCTATCGATGCTGTAAAGTCTCTAGCAATTGGGCATAATGAAACTTATAGAAAACACTGTGCACGTCTGTATGCCTTAAAGGAGTCCTATATTTCTTTATACTTCTTTTTCAAGGAACCAGTTTGTGCATTTCCTCTTTCATATTTAAAAACTGTCTTAAAAAATTCTCTATGCAGAACAACCCCAGTGTGTTTTTCATGTTGTAAGATTCTTGTTTTACGGTTAATAAACTCAAACAAACCAGAGGTTTTTTGTTAATCTTTGCAGATTGGTCGACATCGATAAGGTCTGTAAATAAAGAAAATACTGATTTTTCATTTAGCAAGAATACAGAAACGAACCTTACCCCAATTATTTATAAACAACAGCTTGCAGCTTTGAGTCTCTAGTCAAGGAGATAAAATTCGGAATCTGGCGTATGGTAGGGTGACCTGTCTACATAGAATCTTTATGAAACTTTGGTAAATGATACAGATTCACTTGAAAATGGAATATCAGGATTCATTTCAAATTTGAACGAAATGGCGGGGTTCTCCCGAACAATCTTAAACCTTCTCCCGAACAATCGTTCTCCCGAAATCTTATAACTTCAAATCCTGGCTTTCGATATTATGGAAACTTGGTATATAAGGTTTTAGTACTATTTCCAATATTTTTGCATACCAACTTCCGGTTTGTCACTTCCGGCTAAAATGTTTTTTTTCCAGGTGTTTATCTGCTACTGTAGCCTAGAATTACCGATCGATTTCTATAAAACGTTAATCAAAGTTTTCAACTAACATGATAAAAGCTTTATAAGCCTTTGGAGTACATTGAAAAAAGGGTTGGTGGTTTTTTCCACCAAACAGGTGGTTTTCTCCACCATGTTTTTCAATGTTTGCTGGGAGCATACTAGATTCGTTCGTGAATGAATTTTGATGACACTTTGGAAAAAGATGCAGATATGTATGGCAAGGAACTTATTGATTTTTGAGCGAAAGTGGGGGGGGGAGTCCCCTGAGCACATGTTTTTTGAAAGCTCTATAACATCTTTACCTGATAATCGAATTGAATGAAACGGTGAACGTTAGAACGGTTCACAACAGTTCTGCATCCCATATTTCGGTTTTTCATTTCCGGTAAAAAAAATTGTTTTGTAATTTTTTGAAGTTTTTCCAGTGTCTTTATGCAGACTACAGCCAACAATAATGAAGTAATTCGGATGAAACTTATGAAAAAAGTTTCAATTAGTGTGAGAAGATAATGATCATCTTTTGGGATACATTGATAAAGGTGGTGGGGGTCTACAATGCCCTGACTAGCAAGGCATGGTAGACCCCCACCGTAGCATGTCGTTGGGCTAACAACAAAAAAATCTGGAGTTGGGACAACTCATCACAAGTTTTGTTATACTGATAGAAACTAAAATTTAATTAAACTAAAAATATTTAAAATAATAAATAACTAATTAAAATACAAAAATTAGTTAAAACCAAAATTATTAAGTTGGGGCTAGATGACAAATAAAAATTATAAAGTTTTGTGAAGATTGTTGTGTTTTACTTTTTAATTGTGTTGTGTTTTTAAAATCGTTTAGATTGTTTAAAGTTAGATTATGAAGTGGAATATAGAGAGAACCTTTTTCTGGAGTTTGCTATGCAAGGCTCCATCTCCGCACCCATATAAAAAATAGTGTTGCGCATGTTCAAAGGGCATACGTTACACAGCCACAAACCCAATATTAGAAGAAATAATATATAAGAAGAATATGTTTATATTTATGTAATTAGTTTCGTTAATATGTTCTTCATTACATTCCAGTTAAATTCTGATATCAATATAGGTGGTAATTCCTTTGCGTATAAAGCCCGTTTATCGTATAATAAATTCAAAGCTTTAGAGTAACTTTCTTTGTGAATGTATGCTTCTTTTATGATTAACTAATAACATTCCAAGAAAACAATATAACACGACTATTTTTTAAATCAAGTTAGATTTGTTTGTAGTTATTTGCCACCACAGAATATACAATCAAATTGATTTTATTTTTATAAAAAGAATTTTTTTACTTAATCACAAATATGTAGCGTTATGGTAATATATATTAATCGCGGGTCACAAAAATGTATACTTTTTTATACATATTTGAAAAAACAATTAACAATAATAATAGTTTTTTTGAAAAGAAAACTAGATGGATAATAATTTTTATGAAAACTAGATTTTAAAAATTTACCTAAAATTTTATCTATTGCTAAAAGTTTGAAACGAATTTAACGAAGATTTTCAAATTTAACGCAAACAACTAAATAAAAAGTCACCACAATGTTTATTTTTACAACTAAAATGTTTAACCTTATATGCATATTTTTAAAAACTAATATTCTTGGAACAAAATGCTGTTTTGTAATTTTGGTATAATAGGCAAGCTGTCAAACGGAAGGACTGTTTACTTTTTCGATTAAGAATTTTTTTCAAAAAAATAATAACACTGTGCGACAAATGGTAGGGGTCAGTGATCCGCTTGGGTTTTGACTGCCAGGAAAAGTTATATCGGTCAAAAAAAAGTTAAAGGTGTTTCGCTGGGTCACGTCTAGGAATCGAGATATATCGATTTGAAGTTAGTATGGGAAATTGTCACGTTTGAGGTCTCTTCTTTGCATTGCTCGAGAACGACTAGTCCGATTTCACTGAAACAAATTTAGAAAAGTTAAGAATTACAATTTCTTTAATATACTTATATACAATTTCTTTACACAATCAACAGTTTCGTAGTTATAACTAAATTTATGAAGAAAATAAATAATTTTTTGCGTAAAAAATTAAAAATTGTATTTTAAAAAATCATGAAAAATTTAAAACGGGAAAAAGTGTCAAGTCTTATTACTTTGGCGTAAAATCACATAATCTGTGCACAAAATGAGACATATATCATGAAAATCGATGAACGCGTTTCACTTTTATTCACAATTAAGTAAAGGTATCTCATTTTGACAAGAATATTGATTCTTCATAGAACTTTTTTTTTAATATTTTTACTGGAATAAGCTCCAAAATCGATTGTTTTAAATGTATTTAGACATGTGTATTGATTTCGTTTTTTTTACTTTTTTATTTTTTATTTGATATCTTTTATTTATTTTTTATTTTTTTTTATTTATTTATTTTATATTATTATTTTGTTGAAATTTTTTTATTATAATTTTATTTTATATTATTATTTTTATATAATATTTTATCATATTATTATTATTATTATTATTATTTATTATAATTATTTATTATTATTCATTACTATTGTAATTATTATTTATTGTTATTATTTATTATTTATTATTATTATTTATTTTTTATTATTATTATTTATTATTATTATTTATTACTTATTTATTATTTATTTATTATTCATTTATTATTTATTTATTATTTATTTATTATTTATTTATTTTTTATTTATTATTTATTTATTATATTTTTTTATTTTATTTTTCCTATTTTTATTATATTTTTATTTAGTATTTTTATTAGTTTTTCATTTTATTTGATTATTTTTTTTAACTTCCCGATATGGGAAGTTATTGTTTTTGGGTCGATTTTCGAAATCGGAATTTCTTTGATATCTTTACGTTTCATGACCTCCTGAAGCTGTTTAGACTATTTTTAGCTGGCAGTCTGTATGTGTGTGTGTGTGTATGTATGTGTATATCGCTGTGTGGAGAATTTTTGCCCAACGATTTCTCAACAACGGATGGGTCGATTTTAACGAAAATGGTCGCAATCGATGTATCTTGTCGTAACTTAGAGCCCAGTCCTTTTCTAGCGAAATTATATCGTTTGTTTTTTAGTGGTTTCCAAAAAACTGAAAATAATCTCTTGCAAATATCATGAGATTAATAAATAATGTTATCAAGGTCATGAAGCTTCCATATTGTTTGTCAGCATGTCAGACATTTATAATGACATTTGATTAAACAATTGCTATCTCAGTTTTTGAGATTTTTAACAAAATGTGAAAAAACTACGTGTTATTTTCTTTATGCAAACGAATGATATCTGAATGAAACTTTTGTATGTAAATGAGCTGCAACCGCATCCGGGTTTACTTGAATATCAAAAACCTGAGTTATTTTCTAAATTTGACAAAAAGGTCAGAGGTTCGAGAGTAGATTGCCTGGTCAACTGTTTATTAACTTTCCGATATGAGAAGTTATTGTTTTTGGGTCGATTTTTGAAATCGAAATTTTTATAATATCTTTACGTTTCAAAACCACCTGAAGCTGTTTAGGCTATTTTTAGCTGGCAGTATGTAGTGTGTGTGGGTATGTGCGTGTGTATCATCGTATGTGGACAAACATTTGTCCAACGCTCTCTCAACAACGGATGATCCGATTTCAACTTCAATGGTCACAATCGATATATCTTGGTGTAACCTACAGCACAGTCTTTTTCTAATGAAATCAGTACATTTATTTTTTAGGGGTTTCCAAAAAACTGAATATCATCTCTTGCAAGTATTACTAGAATAAATAATGCTATCAAGATCATTTACCTCCCATTTTGTTTTTCATCATGTCAGCCATTTATAATGACATTTGTATAAACAATTGCTATCTTACTTTTTGAGTTTTTTTAAGAAAATTTGAAAAATAGGCGTTATTTTCATTACTCAAACGCATGAAAACTTGATGAAACTTTTGAATTAAAATGAGCCGCAACTGGATCCGGTTTTATTTGAATATGGAAAATGTACTATTTTGAATCAGCTATTTTCAAAATTTGGCAAAGGATTCGGGGAGGATGTCTGTGGTTCGTTGAACAACTGTTTTTTTAGACTTCTCAGTCTTGACATTTAATTTTGTTGAAACTTAGAGCATAAGGTTTTTGTAATGTTTAAAGTCGTTTTGCAACTTGTTCGAAATTTCTTCTCTCAACCCCCTCTAAGGAACATCTGAAATAATTAGCTAACCGCTATAGTTTTCGTTCAATCTTTACAACATTGTCTATAACCGTGAATTTTTTCAATTTTTCGCTTCTGTAATGTTCGAAGATAAAGAGTGGGAGAGAAACAACTTTTCTCATTTTTATAAATAAGTCAGAAACCGTGTTTTCGAAAAATACAAAAAAATTATTTTGAACTACAAAAAAAATCACCTTCCATATGACACCCCACTTGTCCAAGTCAAAAATATTTTTTTTTCAAAATTTCTACTCGCAACCCCCTCCAAAGAACAATTGAAATTATAACGACCAAAAAAAATTTTTCATTTTTTTATTGCCAAGTTCCTACAACCGTGAATTTTTTAAAATTTTTTTCTTTTTTCAATTCCAATTGGATTTTTGGATTTTTTTTGATTTTTTTAAACCAAACTCGATTCCTTAAAACAAACTTTTGTTTTACTATCTCCTTATCAATGTCCATAAAATATTGATAAAAAATAATATTCAAAATTTTTTTGTTGTCAGTAGGCGTGGACAAATACATTGAATAACTGTAAAAAATTTCAAGTTGATAGCACTTATAGTTTTTGAGAAAATCGATTATGTAGAAATTCGGACGGACACCGAAGTCTCACCAATAGGGTACCGTTTTTACTTTTTCAAAGTACGAAACCCTAAAAATGGTGTTATTGTATGATAAAAATCGAAAAAATTTAACAACGTTGACAAAGTAGACTTTAAGTAGACTCCACCGTTAGTTTTTTTAAATATATGGTGCAATGAAAATATTCTTTCCAGTGTAACCAAAAGATGAAAATATGACGATTAATTGCAAGTCTTAGAAAGAGAATTTCAATTTATTAAAGTTTTAAGAAAATATCTTTATATTGCCTATTTAACTTAACGGGAAGTTCTTGGCGTGGCCGCTATGGTCACACCCTACCCTACTAGTTTATTTATTTATTTATTATTATATTTATTATTTTTTATTTTTATTTTTTTTATTTTTTTATTTTTTCGTTACTTTTTCAGTATGGTATATCAGTAGATTAAAGGAATTGTAATTCCTAATTTCTAAATTTGTTTCAGCAAAGTCGGACTACTCCTTCTCGAGTTATGTCAAAAAAGACCCCCAAACCTGACAATTTTCCCTATATGATAATTACTTACTTCAAATCGATATATCTCGATTCCTAGATGTGACCCAGCGAAACTCCGGGACACGTATAACTTTTTTTTTACCGATATAACTTTTTCCGGTAGTCAGAATCCCAACGGATTTGGGCTGTCGCACAGTGTAATAATTAAATTCTTTTATATTTTTTTAATATGGAAAACTTCTTTTTTATTATACTAATTAACATTGTTTATCTTTTTTTAATTTTAGGTAAGGATAATGCACAATTTGGATTATTTAAGTCAAGATCAAAATTAAACAAAATTTAAGAAAAACAATAATAAAGATCCAAATATTCAGGAGGAAAATATAAAGATAAGCTTTTTAATATTTTTTTTAAAATATTTTATTGCCAATCTACTATATATATAGTTATTATACATAGTGTGTTAAATTGGAATTGTTTAGTACGTTTACACTAATCAATATAATAATCAATTCAAAATAAACGTGGGCGGTAAGTAGGGCATGGTCGATTAATCGATTGGGATTAAATATCGATAAACGATTAATATGAAAATTTTAACACCGATTAGTCGATGAATCGATTAAATAAAATTTCCACTAATTCTAATATTTTTAACTATTATTAAATTTTTTTAAACAAATACGCGGTATATCATATTAAAAAGTTTAAATTTTACAATGACATAAATAGTAGTTTAATCAATGAGTGAATAATGAAGTAGTTTATTCTCAAGCAAAAGTTTAAAATTTGAGCGAGGCACGAGCGAGAATTTTAATTTGCGAGAGAATAAAATTCATTATTCACGAATCGATTACAATACTTTATTCTCTGACAAAGATTTTAATATAAAAAAGAATTGTGTATTATAAAAAATAAAAACATTTTCTTCAATTAAAACAATAAATCTTTATTGTTTTAATTGATAAATCAAATTTCTTAATAAAAAAACCCTGATGATAAAAAACGCCCTTCTCATACAATCAACCAAGTTCAACTAAACGAAATAAGAGAATTACTCAAAATTTGATTTTTGAACAAAACTTATCAAAGCAATTGTGATTAAAATTTGAAAATAATTTTAATGAAATCAAAACAATTTGACCAATTGGAATCATACCAATTGAATAAAATATTCATTAGGCAATAGGTTAAGTTCATTAGGCTATAGGTTAGAAAACAATACAATAATACATACTATTATTATCGAAAAAACACACAAATAAAGCTGATATAATTAAATGGAAGAGAATAAAAAAAATTAAAATTTAATAGCTATCTATGTATTAAGGGCGTAAAGTAGGTCTTTTTTGCATAAGAGTGAAATTGTTGCTCTAGGCGTTAGCCGAGGGCAGCAAACACAAACACTCGAAGGGACAAAAGATACTTTGTACTCCGAATTACATACAAGATTTTTGTCTTGTTTCATTAATAGGATCTGTATCTCTTTCTGTCAGTGCAATTTTCAGACCTTACAAAATTATGTGTTTAAAAATAAACTGTACTAATTAAAAATGATAAGAAACTATACAAGTATCCTTCATAATGGAAAGTATACTTCAAACTAGTGATGTAAAAGTGTTTAATACGATTGTATAATACGCGGTATTATACGTAAAATACCGTATTGTCCAAAACGTTGTAAAATACCAGGTATTTTATTTTACAAATATTTTGTATTCTGATGGCGGGCGAAGTAGTAAATAGCCCTTTTACTAAAATTTGCGTGGATTTTTAAAATATTTTATAGCTGTGAAAATATGTCTACTGCTACACTACACCTATAGTTGTTATAAACGACGGCGAGGAAATGAATTATTTTTACTCCTTGTTAGTGTGCGTTTCTAAATAATTTTTAAATATCTGTTGTACCAAAATTGTTCTAATTTCAACAGAACACAAATATCAACAATCGATAGTTGCTGAGAAGCCGTCGTTACAGTGAATTTTTTAATGGCACAAATCAAAATTTATCAACCAGCACACAAATCTCAAAACACTCTTTATGAAACCGATAGTAGTTGTATTTATTGTATAACTTGATGGAATAGAGTTTGTGGCTCTTCGGAATGTAGCCTCTCCTATTTTGCATTTTTCTGCATCTTTCACTGTAACAGAAACATCAATTTCAATATGCAGACCAAAACATACCAAAAGTAATTGTCTTACAAATCAACAAGACGGAAAACTCGTTTGTGTCAAAAGTCAAACATAATTAACAGTTATCCATGGGAAATGGTAAAGATCCAATTTGAATAACATAAATACACTAGCTGACAGCGAATGAAGGTGAAATAATTTGAAACCAAGCATCAGGATTGTTTTGCTGATCAGTCCATTCATCCACATGCATTAGAGTCAGGTGGTTAAATAGATCTTATTAGCATTTGTTTAAGGAATATACAATACTTTGATTAAAAAACGATAAGATATCTAAGTTCCATTATATGTAATTCAAAATTATGATGGAAGTCATTTTTTGTTGTTATTCCATTTACATGTTATCTCTGCTATTATATTTTGTACAGAACATGCGGTATTTTATTTTCTATAATACAATGTATAATACGCTGTATTATACAAAAAAAATAAAATACGGTATTTTAACATCTCTACTTCAAACCATAGTTTACTGGTTGGATTAATAATAAAAATATTACTTAAGGCAAAGTAAAGATTTTTTTTTTAAATAAATTTGCAAATTTTAAACATTTTCGTAAATTTAGATTAATCGATTAATAATTTTTTTGTTCGATTAATCGAACAATTTGCGAAATGATCAATTAATCGAACAATCGATTAATGTAACCATGCCCTAGCGGTAAGGTGCAACAATTGTTTATTATTGAATTACATTCTTACGGGAGTACTTTTAAAGAGTAAGAGTTTCCACGGTCTCCTTTTAATCCAGTTTTGTTGTTTTCGGTTTGGTTTAATCTGTTTGCTTCAAACTTTTATGTCTTTGAACCATTAATTAATTATCCATTGTTTTAATTGGCAAATTTGGCAGTTAAACTTAGACAAAGTTTCAAATTATCCAGCTGTTATATTTGTCAATTTAGATATCAATTTTAATCTTTTGTTTGGTTTTTGTTGGAATTTATTTTGAGGATTGTTTTCAAATTTATATTCTGAATTAACTGTAATTTAAAATGGCGAAATTGTCTATCAATTTTATATAAGAGGATTGAACGTCAATCTCAATACGGTGCACCTTTATCTGGAGAATCTTAAGCCTGATATTCTTTTTTTCGGAAACAATTATCAGCGTGAGAACTGCGTCGCTTAACAAAACTAAATATGTTTGCCCAAACTATGAGCTAGAATCTTCATTCCACTTTAAGCATAGTGTTTGTGCGTTTATTAGAAATTTTGTACCATATGTGAGGGATTGTATCGCTCGCCCAACTCACCTGAGAACAAACATTTATTTTATAACCTATCTGAAAAGATGGGTCATTAAATGTGTATCCTAATGCTAAAATTATAGTTCATGGTGATTTTAATGTTCATAATAAAGAATAGCTTACACACAGCTCTAAAACTGATGAATCAGGTAAAGAAGCTGAGCTTTTTGCTCTTTACCATAATTTTACACGAATAAAAGATCAGCCTACCAAAGTTCCTGACATCTCAGGCTAAAGCAGTAACTTGCTCGATTTGTTTTTTATAAATGATCCTTCGTTGGTTCAATTTAAAGTATCAGAACCTTTGATTAGATCAGATCATTATCTAAATTCCACACATTTAAATATACAAGTACCTAAACAGTTTAAAGCAGATTCCTGTCTTGTTTGGGATTATAAAGCTGCAAATTGACAGGGGCTTAGAGATTTCTTTAAATAGTTTCCATGGAAACGCAACTGTTTATCATTGTCAAACATTGCTGCTTCTAATTTTTCAAAAATAATACACATGGGTATGCGTAGGTTTGTTCCCAACAGTTTGATTGTTCCAAAAATTGATCGATGGTTTTCAAGTAAATGCAAAAAAACAATAAAAATTAGAAAGGGGCCTTTCAAAAGTTTATTCAAAACAAAACTGATGAAAACCTTATGTTATGTCGAACAGAAAGAAATTTATGTAGAAAACTGATAGATGCAGGGTAACATCTTTTTATTAGAAAAACAGCTAATAAATTTGCTGAGTACTGTTTCACGAAATTTTTATAAAGCCGCCAAGGCTGTACAAGGAAATTTTTGTAAGTCTTTTATACCTCCTCTTATTGATAGAGATGTACCTGTCATTGACCTTAAAGAAAAAGCTGATTCATAGTTTCTCGTTAAATTCTACATTGGTAGAATCAACCTATTTTCAACTTATACCAATATCTAGGGTAACCAAATGGGTCGAATCATTTTTTGTAAAAACATAATCCACAAAATGCTCTTACAAATTAATATTAATTAGACATCTGGACCTGATAGTATTCCTCCAATTATCCTTAAAACTTTTGCCGCACTAAAATTTTCTATTTGTCATATAAGAAAGGAATTTTTCCTGATATATGGAAAATAGCTAGTGTACAGCCAGTTGTTCCAAAGAAAGGTGCTGAAACGGATCCCGGAAACTACAGACCTATATTAATTTTGTCGGTTGTTGCTAAAGTATATGAGAAATACATTAATTTTAATATTATGAGCTTCTTAGAGTCATCAAAATTACTTAATGGAAGACAATACGTGTAACAAATTTTGGACTTTATCCGAATATAATATTCAAAAATTATATAATCAAACTTATATTACGCCGGAACACTGAATCTATGCGACAAACAAATTTATACTTGGAGACCTCTTATTACATCACAGAATGAATAATTTAATAAAACTATTAATTAACTAACATGAAAAATAATTTATCAGTATAAAAATAAATCAACAAAAATTACACAAATTAAAATTTAAAAAGCTAACATCACTTAATGTTGAATGTTGATCGGCTAGAAATCCATTAAGATGATTAACATCTTCCACTACTTTTCTAGTTTTCTATTTTCTATCCAGCAAGTTTGACCGAAAGTTTTCTCTTCGTATCCTTCGAAATTTTGTAATAAAATTTCAGTCATTGTTACAAAATTACTATCAGTGTTAATATTAAAACCCAAATGTAATTTCATATTTCCAATTAACCACATTGCGTGAAAAACTTTTGATTTTTGTGTTATTTGCGTCAACGATGCCAATATTCTGAAGTGCATGTAACAGATCATTATAAACGGCACTTCGTTGTATAAAGAAAAATTTGTTAGTTTCATCATTTGGGTAAATACCAAGTAAAATATTCCATAATGTGCTACGATGAATTGCGAGTACAGAAAACATTACACCAAAACTGTTTTAATTTAATTTTATTTATTGGTCTGATTTCTAATAAAATTTCTAGTGTTTTTTTTTTCTTTCCACGTGACTTTACAATAAAAAAATATTTTTTCTTTGTTTTATTTTAATTGAATTGAAAACTAATCACTTGCATTCAATTTTATATACTGATTTTAAATTTATACTGATCCTCGATCAAACAAATTTGATCGCTTATATACACAATCTTCCAGATCTTCTGTTTCATTTTCCATCATGTAACAGCAATTTCCACTAATACAACCAATTATTTATACAGAACTTTTATTGAAATTGAGTTTATTTAAATCATCAAAAAAAAAATTTAATTACACAGTGGCATAAATAGATAGAATTAATAAAATTATTATGGAATTTGAAAACTATTATTTTAGAATAAAATAGAAAACAGTCCGTCGTTACATACGGATTCCGTAAAGGAAGAGTAACGGTAGATTTACTTTCTTTTGTCACGCATATCTGGAACAAGTCGCTTGAACAGCATGGTGAGACTTTTGGCATTACTCTTGATATTGCCAAAGCAACTGACAAAGTATGGCATAACAATCTTGTTTGTAAATTGAGATGCTACGTTTTAGACGAGCAACTTATTTCTTGGTGGTGTCTCATCAGATAACTTTTCAACTAGTTCTGGTGTTCCTCAATGTTCCGCTGTATCATCACATACTTTTTTTCTTCTCTACATTAATGACCTACTAGGCTTATCAGTTAATCCCATCCATAGTTTTGTTGAATGATATATATATGAGGTGGAGCCTACATAAGTAGTTTGAAATGTCTTGATTCTATTCAGTGGAGAGCTGTTAAATTGATAAACAGCTCCACTCTGATTAACGAGCTTGATTCCTTGCAACATAGAAGAGACGTCGCTGATTTGACGGTATTTTACAAGTTTATTATTATGGAACGGGCGTCTGCGGAGATCAAATTGATTTTGCCTGAACCAGCAAGTTTCGCGCATTTTACCAGAGCATCAAAAGCAGCCCATCCTTGTACGGTTCAAGTGACAAGATGTAGAACTGTAGCTTTTCAATGCGATTTTTTTAACAGAGTTTCTCATCTCTGAAATACTTTACCGTCGTGGGTCTTCTCTGATAATTTTAATCCTCAACAGTTTAAGATCAACGTTTATAAATTCCTCAAAGAAATTTAATAAATGAGCAATTTCACGCAAGTTTAGCAAATTTTTGGGAAATTTTGACTTGACCTCTTTTAATTTTGATTATTTTTTGTTTATAGATAGTCTTTCATAAATAAAAAATACAAGTTCTCTTAGAATTTTTTTTTTCGACCAGGGGTCTTCACAACTGAGGGGGTGCCCCTCAATTTTTTGTTATTTTGTGATGTGAGTGCATTTTGACGAGCGATTGTAGAAAAACTACTGAATCGATTTTCATAAGTGATATGTCGTTGAATAGGTATTAGAACAAAGTTTTTAAAAATGTACACTGTTAATTTTTTGAAATAATTTTTAATGGTGTAACATAAGAAAAAAACGGCGAAATTGAAGAAAAGATGGCGCTACACCTCTTTTATTTTTTTTTTTAAACTAAATTGAAGCTTATTTCTAAAACCTAACAAAACAATCTAAAAACTTTTGAGAGTTTAGGACTAGCATTATTTTTTGTTTTAAAGATAAAATTCGTTGTGCATATGACTGTCGGGAATCAGTTTTTTTTTTGTTCTGAAAGAAAATTATAAAAATGGCGTTATAAACTAAGAGATATTTTTTTTTATGTTGAATATCAAAGATTTTATTATTATATAAACTTTTTAAAATATTATAAAAATTATATATATGTACAATAAAGAAAATGAGCAATTTCAGCATAAATCTACAAAGCGCTTATTGCTAAGTACATTGAATGAAGCTTATGTGAAATTTAAAAATAAGTTTCCTGATGTTAAAATAAGATTTACTAAATTCACGTCCCTTCAACCACAAGAATGTATAAAATTATCCCAAGGAGTTCATAATGTGAGCGTGTGTACCATACATCAAAATATGAAACTAATGATTCAACACTCTAAGATATCTTGGATTACTGATGCTGCTTTCCAGAATTATAAAACATTAATCGACTTTGTTTCATGTGGTGAATTTACAGAAGATTGTCATACTTGGAAGTGCAATGAATGTTCAGAAAAACTTCAACAACTGGAAGAAAAATAACTAAATGATTTTGACGTTAAAGGAATCCTTCGAACTTGAATACTTTAGTAGAAACTGTAGAGGAATTTATGAAAAAATTTGTTTACCGTTTACAAATTTTGATACCACACAACTTTATAGCAAAACAGCAATCTACATTCATTGAGGAAAGAAAAAAAATTAGAAGCAGGAGAGTACTTTGTTCAAGAGGATTTTTCTGAACACTACGTCTTCATAATTCAGGGTTCAGTTCAAGGTTATCATTATAATAACTCACAAGCTACCATTAATCCATTTGTCATTTATTTTAGAAGTGCTGCAACTGAATATATACAGCACCGAAGTATTATACTCATTTCGGATATCACAACAGTACTACAGTCCATCTTTTTATTACAAAACTTATTGAATTCATCAGAACGTATATAAATTCTAATATTAGGAAAATAGTTTATAACACCGACGGTGCACCTTCTCAATACAAAAATAAACCACCATAAAAAAGACTTTAAGGTTGATGCAGAATGGCATTTTCATGCTATCAGCCATGGAAAGGGACCTTGCGATGGGATTGTTGGTACACAGAAGCGTGATGCACATCGTTACAGTATGGGACGCAGAGATATTATTGATACACCAAAAAAACTTTTCGAATGGGCTTTAAAATGGGAATCTACCATGAACCTTGGATACGCCGATTAAAATGAATATCAATTAACAAAAGAAAAATTATAAAATCGATATAAAAATGCGATGACTATAAGTGGAACTCAAAAATTTCATTCTCGTGTACCATTAAATACTAAGACAATAATTGCAAAAATGTTTTCCAACTAATAACTATATTTATTTTCTTTAACCTACATATATAATTTGTATGGTATTTTAAAAAATTTACTCAATAATAAAATATTTTTAATTTAATGTTAAAATACAATTCTTTACTTTATGATTCCATAATAACATAATACGAACATAATGTTTCTGCAGTCTAAAGTTCCTAAATAGGTTTAGTTATTTATATGGCTTTTTTGTTTGCAGTCGAGACTGTCAAATTATTTTTTATAAGAGTGACAAGTGAATACTAAATGTGATAAATAAACATTTCATTTTTTTATGCCATCTAATACAAAGAAAATAATTGCAGAAGTGTTTTCCTATTCGAAAGAAACTTCTGTTTGTAAAATAAGTATATTATTTTTAACAATTGTATCTATTTTATTTATTGTACCACATATATAATTTTTATAATATTTTAAAAAGTTCATTTAATAATAAAATCTTTGATATTTAACATAAAAAAAATCTCTTAGTTTATAACGCCATTTTTATAATTTTCCTTCAGAACAAATAAAACTGATTCCCGACAGTCAGATGCACAACGAATTTTATCTTTCAAACAAAAAATAATGCTAGTCCTTAACTTTCACAAGTTGTTAGATATAAAATAAGCTTCAATTTTGTTTAAAAAAAAAATAATAAAAAAGGTGAAGTGCCATCTTTTCTTCAATTACACCGTTTTTTTCTTATGTTACACCGTTAAAATTTATTTCAAAAAATTAACAGTGTACATTTTTAAAAACTTTGTTTTAATACCTATTCAACGACATATCACTTATGAAAATCGATTCAGTAGTTTTTCTACAATCGCTCGTCAAAATGCACTCACATCACAAAATAGCAAAAAATTGAGGGGCACCCTGTGAAGACCCCTGATCGAAAAAAAAATTCTAAGAGAACTTGTATTTTTTATTTATGAAAGACTATCTATAAACAAAAAATAATCAAAATTAAAAGGGGTCAAGTCAAACTTTCCCAAAAATTTGCTGAACTTGCGTGAAATTGCTCATATATATACGTATATATATATATATATATATATATATATATATATATATATATATATATATATATATATATATATATATATATATATATATATATATATATATATATATATATTTATATATATATATATATATATATATATATATATATATATATATATATGTGTTGATTATTAATATATGTATTCGCCCTTTATTTTTGTGATGTGGTTTAGAATTTATTTTTCGAAGGCGCCTTCCGTTTCGAAGGCGCCTTCCATACCGGAAGGCGCCTTCGAAAAATAAATTCTAAACCACATCACATATATATATATATATATATATATATATATATATATATATAAAATTTTTGTTTTTTCGTCTCCGCTTATCATATATAGTCGTTTGGCACAAAAATTTTTCCGAAATTCCGAGATGAAGCCCATTGCAAAAGGTAGATTTTTATATAAAATCTATCTACCTAAAATATATTACCCATTTTGATATAATCAAACACATTGGAAATAATATTCAATTTTCATCATTTGTCTCAAATTATAAGTACTTGGATTTTAAACATCTTACATTTAAAAATTCAAAGTACATCAATGTGTAGGACTGAAAGCTGAAAACAAAATTGTTTTTCAAAAATAATAAAAAACAAAATGTAATAAGAATATTAATTAGATAAACATCTCAAAAAGTTTGAAAACGTAAAAAATATTTACCTCCAATTCTAATTAAAAAAGATAACAACTTAAACAACTTTGGATGAAAATATCAAATTAACAAAATTTAAAACAAATTAAAATCATATCATTAATCGGAAAATATTTTTGAATAATTTTATGATTTCAAGGAAATTGGCTCCACTGCTGAGGAAAACTTAATTCGATCAAAAGTTTTGAAGTTGTGAAAAATTAATCAAAGTAAGAACCTACCTTCATTATTTCCATCACACAATACCAACTCAACCAGTTCAACTAACCTTGACTTAAAAAAAACAATCTTCAATAATTTATCTTATAGTATGTTACCCGTCATTAAGCTTCTTGACAGCAACAACAAATAAAAGTAGCAACAAAACTTACATTAAATAATTTTCTTTATTCATCTTTATTCCTCTACATAATCTTCTTATTACAAATTTCTTCTTAATAGCATCGTTAGATAAAAGAAAGAAAAAAAATTTCCTATGAAAAAAAGAAAATCTTTTAATTCTTACTTTTTCTTCGCTTTTCTTTTTTTTCTGAATTTCATGGCTTGATTTATTGACATTCGATAATGAGAATGATTTTAATAGAAGAAAATTTTCAGATTCATGTAGATCTAGCCTTAGATGTTTTATAATCGGTTCATTGAGTTTTTTTTTGTTTTATTAAGAATTTATATATATTAGATGGAAAAGGTTTTTGATGATTAAGAAGAAAAGATTGGTAGTATGTGTAAGATGGTTGCTTGTTTAGTTCAAAATGAATTAGATATCTAGGTAATCATTATTGTTATACTTATTATGTATAAGTAAAAAACATTTTTGTTTTATTTCCTACGTCACCCCTATTTCGTTCTTTGGCTTCAATCAGATTCTTAACAAAATCTTCATGAAAAAAAAAAATTAATTAATCAAACTCAGGAAATGATATTATTAATAACGGATAAAAATTATTTTAGATTCCTGGATAAAGTTTATTTTTGTTATTATTTCTTTGTGTTTGTGTGTATTATTTTTAGGAAAACTGTAAAACAACCCGAAAAGTGAAATTAATCATTGTCAGTCAATGTTTTTGTTTTAATTCAATTATCACATTTTTTTTATGTTTTTCGGAAATGTGTTACGGTTCAGTGGTAATGTTTAACTGTTGTTAAAGCAAATAATAATTAAGTTTTGTTTAATATAATTTTATTTTCAATATTGGGTCAATAATTGATCAATGGAAAATTTAAAAAATTGTATTGGATATAACTAGAGTATTAAAGTTTTCAGTCTTTCATTTAACTCTACATTTAAGAATTTACACAATCTTTATCTCTTTAAACATTAGCTAAACTTGGTGTTCTTAAAAACCAAAACTTATTTAAACACTAATCAAGCAAAGCTCATATGACATTTTGATTGATTTTTGTAAACTTTTGTATAGCTTTGATTATTTTAATTAAATTAAATTTTTATTATTTTGTGCAAACTTTTGAAACATAGATCAACAAGCGTTTAATTTAAAATTTATATCAATAACATTTATACATTTAATTAAATTCATATACCAATAGACAACTATAAGCAAAAGACAAACAAATGCAATTAAATTGCAAGTTTAACAAAAATTTGCGATTGATAAAAAAACTCAATAGCTTTTCGGATAAAATCATTAATAATGAATTTAAAATTAAACATCATAAACATGTTGATTTAACTATAAATAAATAAATGCTGATTAAATATAATAAATAAAATTAGTGGAGTGAGTGAACAAAGTGTGTTTTGCACACAGGTGCTTACAAAATAATTCTTTTGTGTATAAGCATTATAGTCCAAGAGCTAGTGAACCTTTTGGGTAACGGTCGTTCTGTAAGGCTTGAATTGTTTTTAGTGATAATTCATGAAATGTGGAGTACGGAAACCACCACCTGGCAGGCATCAGCCGTGCACGTCATCATCCCCTATATGTTTGTGTAAAAAGTGTGAAGTAAACATTTTTTTAACAAACTTATAATGCTATAATTCTCAATAAAACTAAAAAAATCTCAGGTCATACAAATAATTAATTATATTTTTTTCCAAAAAATTGGGTAGAAAAATAAATAAAAATCTTTATTTGACACACTTGACAACATTTTTTTGACAAACTTATAATGCTATAATTCTCAATAATAATAATAAAATTTCAGGTCATACAAATAATTAATTTTATTTTTTTCCAAAAAATTGGGTAGAAAAATAAATAAAAATCTTTCTTTTGACACACTTGGCAACATTTTTTTGACAAACGGCAATAATCTAGTTTTTGGTATCACATACCAATCCCGACCATCAAGATATCTTCAAATTCTATGTTTATATCCGGAATCATTTAAAATGAACGTTTTTTAAGCCAAAAATATGCAAATTTCCTTGTTTTGATACACTTCCGGTTAATACACCGTCCTTTCAGCTCTTTCCATTGAGTAAACTTATTTATAGAAACAAAAATTTTTGAAATCCGTACAGCGGTTTTCTAGATTTCGTCGGTTGTGACGGCCGGCCGGCAGGTTGTAACACCTTTCGATTCGCCTGGCAGATACTTGTGCACCTCAAAATCGCTTGTCAATTTTTTTTTGTACTCCAAAATAAGTTAGCTAAAGCATATTAAAATTTCAAACTTACAGAAGGATGTTTTTTTTTTAATTTTTTTACACTTTCAAATATATAGGAGATGATGATGTGCACGACTGATGCCTGCCAGGTGGTGATTTCAGTACTTCACATTTCATGAACTATCACCAAAAAAAATTCTAGCCTTACAAAACGACCGTTACCCAAAGGGTTCACTAGCTCTCAGTCTATTATATTGGATATTTTTAATCAATCCATAAATAAATAAGACTTTCATTTTACAAAATAGTTTTGCAAACAAAAATTTAGTTTTCCAATTTAGCTCATGAAAATATTCTTAACAAACAGAACAATCTTCTGATGATGAAAAACATTTTTTGTTTGATAAATAGTTTAGTTCTATTGTTTTTATTATCAAATTGGACTTTAGTTTAGAAACCAATCTAATGGTTATTATGCTCGAGCTAAGGTGACTTGAGTTTCTTTTTAAACTTTAGGTTTAATTGATGCAGTTAATTAATGCTGAACTCTTATTTTTATCAGTCTTATGAAAACTAGGAGGGCTTGGCTGCTTTGCTACGCTCATAAATAAAGTTTGGGATTAGACATTTTGTTGACGTAGAAGCAATGATTTCAAAAAGTGGTTATGAGAAATGCTAGCATATAATTTTTAATTTTTCTTTTTAAATATATGAATGAAAAATAATCAGAACTCTAGCTGATCAGTTCGGATATATAAAAATTAGCGATCAAATAAGTTTTCAAGAATTTTTCATATATCCGAACTGATCAGCTAGAGTTCTGATTATTTTTCATTCATATATTCAAAAAGAAAAATTAAAAATTATATTCTAGCATGTCTCTTAATAACAATTAAATCGAAGAAAATCAAAGAAAAATAATAATAATAAAAAAACAAAGAAAAATAACACGTCTATCCACTCCTAAATCAATGCATAAACTAAATTGAAATTTGAAAAGAAAATATAAAATACTGACTAAATCAACGCATAAACTCACTCATACCATTATCATTTATTCACAACATTCATTTCACCATTAACACCATAATAATTAAATCAAATAAAACCAAAGCTAAATAAATCAATGCATAAACTCACTCATACCATTATCATTCATTCACAACATTCATTTCACCATTAACACCATAGTAATTAAATCAAAGAAAATCAAAGAAAAATAATAATAATAAAAAAACAAAGAGAAATAACACGTCTATCCACTCCTAAATCAATGCATAAACTCAATTGAAATTTGAAAAAAATAATGTAAAATACTAAATAATAATAATAAAAAAACAAAGAAAAGACTTGGGCAATTCCATTTGATATTGTATAGGGGGGGGGCCGTTAAATTCAAAAATACATCTTAATTCGTCTATAACTTTTTTATTTATGATCCGAAAAATCCCAAAAATCTTTAAAAGCTAAATTACACTAATATCAGTTAGCAGTGAAAATTTGAAATTAATCAAAATTCGAATAAAAAAGCGTTAGGCTCCAGAAAGTTTTTTTTAGCGTATTAATATATAAGACATATAAATATAGAGAAAACGTAGCAGATCTGTCAAATTCAATTTGTTTTGTTCATTTTAATTTGCTCTTCAATGTTTAAATATACTACCACAAACGTTTTAATTAAATAATAAATTAAAAAGAATTCCATATTTAAAATGCCAAAAAATATTAAATGTTTTATTCATAGTTGGGCTAAAATTTAAGAAATAAATCGCAACAATTATAAGATTAATTTAAATTTGAGTTTTGACAATAGACAAGCAATATTTTCTAACGACATGAATAAATTTTAAGCTATGAGATTATTCTAAAAGTAAATTATGAAAATTTACTGACGAACTTTTTTCATTATTGACAAATTTATTTTTCATTGAGAAATTTCAAAAAACAATTTTAGGTCATAACAAAATTCAAAATGTCAATGTTTTATGAACATAACTGCTGAAAATTATATATTATTCTTTTTTTGTGATACGGTTTTTAGGGTTTCGTACTTTGAAAAAGTAAAAACAGTATTGGTGAGACTTCGGAGGCCGTCCGAATTTCTACATAAACGATTTTCTCACAAACTATAAGTGCTAACAACTGGAAATTTTTTACAATTATTCTACAACAGTCCACGTCTACTAAAAACAAAAAAATTTAAAATATTTGTATTTATCTTTATTTTATAGACATAGATAGATAGTAAAACAAAAAGTTTTTTATGGAAATTAGAAACACTCCCGTTAGAAACAACTGGAAGCTACGACGTAAAGAAGCCTGTTGTTGACTGTTAAACCGCAACTATAAAGTAAAATTTTTTGCTCTATACAGAGCTTCTACGAAACTAAATTATGTTTTATAACGTTGAACAGTGCACCCTTGTTTCCCAGATTGGAGCAAAAAACTAATATCAATATTTGACATTTGTAGTTCTGACTAAGCCATCAACTAGCTCGACCGACGTTATGTATTAAAACTTGTAGTTGCTTGTTCTGAAGGAACACAAACCAATTGTCAAAAATAAAAGTTAGGTCTCAACAATTTTGCTGAAATAAATTTAGAGGTCAGTTTTGAGTTAAAGTTTGTGGTGGCATCACTCTGTGCAAAATTACGAACGTAAACCTTTTGCTTTGGAGAGGAATTACGCACTTTATTTCTGAGGTTATAGCAATTGGCTTTATAATGGTGAGCGCAATTAAAATTCCGCATAACATTTTTCTGGATACTAGATAATAATCCACACTGGTAGGAGTTGAGGTATATTTGGCAGCCGGAACCATGCAAGGTGTTGCAAGGAGTAGTAGAGTACTGCAAGGTGTTGTCCGAAAAGAACAAAATTTGGGGTAAATGCCGTGAAGGGACGAAACACGTTTCTCAACGAGAAAGTTATTTTGATAAGATTGACGTCCCATACTTTGTGATCAGTTGTTAAATACGAACGGACCGTGGATAGGATTAAGCGGTTTACCCATTCAACAGCATTTGGTTGTGAGGAATATTTTGGCGTGATCAAAGGGTGGGACACAAAGTTTTTGCTATTGTCTGAGAATAATGTTTCGAGTATCCCAAACAGATAAAAAATATTGTTTTCAAAGAAGTCAATGAGGTTAACTGGTGAAGCTTAGCAAAGAGGTTTTACAAGCACAAAATAGAAAAAATGGTCCATAATGATCACCAGATAGGGTGTTCCCTCGGTTGGTTCGCCGATATTATCTCATAAAGTTCACATAAAGTCACTGAAAAGACGAAATGCCTCTACCTATATTTGGGATGGAGTAACGAGTTTGAAATGCCTTGATGCTGTGCAGCGAAGAGCTATTAAATTGATTGGTAGCTTTCATCTTACTAAGAGACTTGATTAATTGCAGCACAGGAGAAATGCTGCTGATTTAACGATTTTTTATAACTACATTATGGATGAAAGGGGATTCTGAAGAAATCAAATCGATTTTACCGAAGCCTGCATTATTCTTTCGTCATACCAGAGCTGCAACAGCGGCCCATTCTTTTGCGGTTCAAATAACAAAGTATAGGACTGTAGCTTTTCAGCGTGATTTTTTTAATCGAGTCTCACAGTCTTGGAATTCCTTGCCAGCGTGGGTTTTTCTAGATAATTTTATTCCCCAAAACTTTAAATTCAACGTTCATAAGTTCTTGAAGGAAACTTAATTTAGAATCCCAATCCTGGTTGGCATGGTATCTTCGGATATTAAGAGACGTTAATTTATAACTCGTTATTATTAACACTAAGCATGTCTAGCTTCCAATTAAAAAAACCTCCCTTTCCATTGGTAGACGCATGGTATAATTGGCATAATTGTACATGAGGCAGGACTCACACGCCTGCACATACTTCCAAACATTGGACGTAATAGAGAAGACCAATAATAAGCCCTTTGCATTTTTTCAATAACCTTGGCTGTACAAAAGCTTGCGAATAAAGGCGGGTTATTTGTGCTTGGTGAGTGAGGGGCCTGTGTATTGGTTCTGGTTCATTGAACCAAGACACCAACGTTCTTTGGCGTTCAAGTATTTGAGCCCGACATAAGTCTGCGAGTAGAGCCACCCATCTATTTCTTGAACGTTGGATTGTGAATTAGTTTTCATTGCAACATAGAGACGGTCTTTTAAATGAATCGAGGTGAGATCCAAATCGACATGTGTTTGTCATTTCTTGCGTGAATTATCTCAACGACATTATGTCGGAAACGAGTATTGACAACGGTATTTCAGGGTCCCTTACAATATTTGATCTCAAAATTGTATCTTTGAAGCTCTTAACCCCAGCGTGCCAATCTTCAGTTGTGCAATCTCATTAATTCGGAATCGCGCTATTTCCCTATACAATTTCTTTCAATCATTTCTTAATCAATATTCTTTTTATAATTCTTTTCCAATTTTGATACAAGTTAGTTGTGTAGACTATTTAGTGGGTGCAAATGATCAACGAAAAAAAATTCCCAAGAAACAAACTTATCGTTTTGTTATTGGTTGTAAACGATCCTTAGTGTCATATAAATAGAAACCGGCAGGTGGCTTCGCTCTCTTATTTTGATTAATTGTCTAGCTTTCTCAATTGCAGGAAAAGTGTTAAACTGGGTTCAACCTGGGTCTAACCACATGCGATAATAGAAGCTTGATTGGGTTGCATTGCGTACAGTTTAAATAAAGCAAGTTTTATTGAAAATGCGTGATTATCTGCCAATTTTTTCATTGCATTTGTGCCATTTAAATGCATTTCATTCGATGTGTAATACCTAAACATTTGCGAATAAGGCATTGTTTTTGAAAACGCATAATTTTACATAACAGTGAAGAAAGCAGTTATCGTTGCAGCCAGTGTATTCAAGAGTTGTTGCATTTTTGCAGCTGTCAAAATAGGGGGCAGTCTGTTTTCTAGATGTCCTACTAAAAGAACAACAGCTGATCTTCGTTCATGTATGGATAGGGCATAAAAGAATTTACCATTGTTGCATATGTATCTACCGGTCTATAATGCTCTGTGAGTGAGGATATTTACACTCGATAATAATATATTTGATTTGCATTTTATGTTTTTATAAACTAAAAATGATTGTGATGTCATCAATTTTGAATTAAATGAAATTGCAACAGTATTTAAATGTTTTATTTTATTTTATTTTATTTTATTTTTATTTGGATGTGTGTGTAGGTGCATGAGTGTGTGTATATGGACATGTGGATGTGTGTACGTTAGAGCGAGTATGTTTGTTGTACGTGCGTGGGTCTGTTCAAATCTAATTGGAAACATGCCTACAAGAATTTTGAAGACAAGAAGACGCTCCCGCGTCAATATTAATCAACATCTGGGCTTGTTGTTAAATGCTATTTGGATTGGTAAATATCGTATTATATTGTTTTAGAAACGCAAACTCATAAAAGTGCAATTTGAATAAAGTACGACCCAATTTTTAATATCGTCACGTAATTGTTTCTTGGTTTCAGAATTGAATTTTGGTAATATGGTAAATTCGTTAATTAATTTAACTTTAAAACTCGACAAAATGTCTACTAACATCCGAAGGGAGAAAAAGAAGTTTAAAGGTCAAGTTAGCTGCAATGTTTGTAATAATTTTTTTAATATACAAGCAATGTCTAGTCATGAAGCGGCCGTACATTAAACACGAATATTAAAATATTTAATGAAATTTGATTCTATAATTCATCCTCTAGCAACTATATTAGACCATTGGGGAAAAACATATCAATTTATAGGTACTGGTAAAATAACAAATTATGCTTTTGTTTTTTTTGCAATTACATTTTTTTGGCAAACTCTACATGAACCTACAACACATCCGATTAATAAAATTTCAAGATATTGTACGTAAATATATTATCAATAATTGTAATTGAGCGTGTGACGAAAACAACAAAAAAGAAAATATTACCAAAAGAAATAATATGACTATTGTTGAATTATTAATAGAATATTTTAAGTTTGAAGGTAATTTTGATTATCCGAGATTTATTGTATGTCCATATTTTGGAAGGCCTATAACTGCATCGGAATGAAAGAAAGCCTCTATGCAAAACCGCTTACGAATTGGGTCGATGATCTTCGTCATTACACACAGGTGTAGTCCACTTATTACTATTATTACAATGGCATTTAGCGATATGCCTTCCGATTGTTAAACCTACGTGTGGTTCTGATGTGATCTCAGTAAAAACAATTCCTAAACGTGGCGATATATTGTCATCGTCGATTAATTCATGGAGTGAGTGATATTAGTATGATCCGTCTTTTCTAGTAAAAGCAGTTGAACAGCTTTTAGTAAATTCTGGTGTACGAAGTATTGGATTGAACACAGTACAATCGGTCACCGAAGGGTTACTTCAAGATCCAGAATGATATCGGGCTAATCAGTTAGATAGAATGTGGTAGCTTGGCTGTATTAAGCAGTGTGAATGAGCGTAGGGGCATGGAAGTGTTCATGTGGGTATATGGGTGTGAGTGTGAATGTGTTAGTGGATATCTGTGTGGATGTATGTGTATGAATGAGTGAGTTAATCCGTTTTCATTCATGAGATTCGCGTACAATATCAGTATTTGTGCTGGAGCAGCAGGATTTCTTTCTCGTTCCCACGGACTACAGCTGCCTTGGAGCTAAATATATGTCATCAAGGTGCGCGACCTGCTATGCCACTTCGTTGACATACAACGAAGAAGCGCTTCATTACATAGTTAGTAATGGGTGGCAGGTATCTACATCCAACATTGGTTGTATTTTAAGCGAAGAAAATAATAAAACCTTAACAAATCTGACAAATATTCTTATCACATCATTTGCACCAAAACTGGTCGATTCACTCAACACAACGCTCCGGACAACCTGAAACATATTCCACATCCAACAAATTCTGCTGATTGATAAATAAAGGTTTAGTTGTTTTCAAATCCTCCCAGAACTGCTTTTTGAGATAAATAAAGCATTAATATCGAAAACAAGTTTTACATGGCCACTAAAACCGTAGTAGATCTTACTCGAGTTCCAAATAAAACGAACTTCTTCAAACAACTTTGGACATATCCTAACGATCTTTAAATGTTGAACAGAAATTAGTTTTTTGTGATGCGGAAAATGTCAAAGATCAGAAAACATCAGCATTTGCTCTACACATGTCTCCGGAAATTTCGAAACATATTCCTTTTTTTTAGTAGTGACAAAAAATTTGACAATCCGTATAATATTCTACATCCAAACAACAGCGCAAAATTCAACAAAATTTCATTTTTGGTATAAAATATATTGAACGCTAGAAAATTCTGAACAACATTATCGTAAAGCTTTGATAAATCAAAATCATGTTGCATATTCAACAAATTGACACAAATATTACATACGCTATATTGGCCAGTTGCCTAATGCATTGAATTTGACAAACCTCTGACGGTGGCTAATCCATTCCAATGCTGATCCTAAGTCGAGCTTTGGCAGAAATCCTAGATACTAAAAAATATTCAAACTTATATTCATTTGTTAACTGACAGTCAATCTAACTTCTAATGGATTATGTCAAAATTTACATAAATGATTTACTGAGATGGTTCCAAATCAATACAAATTTGTTATTTTAAATGAGATTAGAAAATTTATTCACACCAAAATATGATTAGCATATGTCCACTTCAGAAAGTTAAGGTCTAGGTTTAACGCCATTGGATTTATTTTTGTTGTTTTAACTCAATCAAAAAATTGTTATTGTATCAATAACTAAAACCAAAACATAACTATCAATTCTTGTTAAAAATAATCCCGCCACTCCAATTCCTTATTTACATTTACATTGTCTCAAATTTGCAAATACTTAGACAACTCCGGATCTATTTTTTTGTGGAACAAACGATGAAATAAAGTAAAAAATTAAATAAAGGAAAGTAATGGAACATGGTAAACACAGAAAAGGTTAATAATAATAAAATCTAATACGAAATTGAACCGGTTTTGATAATTCGGTATCCGTCTTCACCTGTCCTAGAAACTGTTTTTGAAAATTTGTTGCATGATTTATTTACATTTAAATTAAAAAAAAAATTTTTCAAACTAACCATGTCGAACAAACCTAGCACAAAAAAGAATTGTTAAGTGTCAAAACGTCTACTTTACAACATATGTAAAACCCTAAAGGCAATATATTTCAAATATTGAGAAATATCATTTCACAATGAATATCAGATTGCCAAAACTGTCATTTATTATTTTAAAATTAAAATTCAAAAAAATTCCAACAAACTTCAAGTATTTTATTTGCTTAGCTTCAATCCGTAAACTAAACCTTTCAAACAACTACATGCCACCAGGAACTCAACTTCATACATAAAACTCATTTGGACATATAACAAACAGCAAACAACATTCCTACATGACATGTTTACGGGATTATAACAGCGTGAAATTTTATATTTCCATTTTTTTCTTCGTTGTTCCTTTCTCATCGACTATTAGACCAAGAAAAAAATTGAATTATAAATTTTCTTGTTTTCCGTTTTTCCGTTTTTATAAGGATATTTTATTTTATTGTTTTACAGTCAAGCATCACTGTATATAACAAACAAAACACAAGATGTATAAGAAACAGGATTGTATAAGGAATCTTTGTAAAACAATTGTCCAGTTTTGTCAAGTTTAGATTTAATTAAATTTTAATTTTTTAGCGCCTTTGTTCAAATTAAATGGAATTTCTGTAATGAAGATGGTGCAATGTTAATTTTATTTTTGTAAACGATATTCTGTATTCACGTCAAACTGAACATGACAGAACTTTAAATTTTCATACCTTCAACGCATAACAATCACTCATCTAGCTATCGAAAACTAGTTATTTACATTCAACGGACATACGAAAACTTTTCCAACCGGATAAATTTTGTTTTTGTAAAACTTTCTTTCTTTTGTGTCCCTCATACTATTTGGAGTAACAAAAAGTTTAGATAGCACGAAAATTTATATGGATTTTAGTGTTTATGCTTGTATACTAAAACCAAATAGCTCCCATGATGGTGGTCGAAACAAAATCGTTAGAAAAATAAATTTGCGTCTGAGGAATTTTGTTATTTTTACTTAATTTGTTGTCATGTAAAACTTGTGTTAAACGGATTTTTATAGGAAGTTTAATTCGAGTATTGTTATTGTTTTGGTAACAGTTGTTTACATTTTTATGAAAAAGTTAATGAAAGAAAAATTGATTGTATTCTGCTCATTTGCAGAGCATTTAAATTTTTGAATTTTTAACCGAAAAAATACAAGTGTAGTGGCTATAAAACTAGATACAAAGTCCCAGATTCTGACATATGAGTTAACGTGAGATTTTACATACCACTGGCAATACGAGTGACATATCACTAGCGATGCTATATCTTAGGGATACTGGTGGATGAATATTATTCAGTCAGCGACAGTGACTTCAATCCTAGTTACGGAAAATTCTTTAATGATGGCCTCTTTTATTAGAGCAAACAAAACCTTTCATGATGAAGTAGTTTGTTTACAGCTGGATTGAAAACACAAATATTAGTTTTATTTCTTACCTTTAACTTTTTTTTCCTTGCCTACATCCTTTCACGAAATATTGGACTGTGTCATATTTTATATGTAATAGAATTTATTGTTTAGCTATTAATTCTGTAAAACCTGTGGAACTGCTTCTTCTTAAAAAGTTTTTTTGAGTTGTTGTGACAGATATTGTTATTCCTATTACACAACTTATTTAATTTAAAAAAAAAACAGAAAAAATCGAAAAAAATTCAACAACCAATCAAAATATCAACAAAAAACTTCAACAAATAGTTCACATACCATGGTAAAGAAAATTATAAATGAAAAGGTAGAAAAAGTAATAAAAACAGTTGATTTACTGTAGTTCAAATTTCTCAAACGAAATCATAAAGTGAAACAGTCGTAGAGAATATTTAACAGCAAAAAATAATAATTTTAATTAGAATGAAATGCATCCTGTTGTGGTTTAAATGATGGTGCTGAAAAGTGCCTCAGCAGAATGTATTCAAACAGTTCCAAGATGAAATTAACGAGGGTAGTAAGAAATTAAAAAGGTCACAAGAAGGATTCGTGTTCTCAATGTCTTCAACCATTTCTTTGATGTTGTTTTACAATTGCAAAGAAAACGGGAATATTTTTACCATCCACTTCTTTTGACAAATAAAATTTATCGAAAAAAGCTTAGCAGATTTTACAAAAAGCTAAGATTAAAATAATCCACAATTACTGTTTATTGTTTATTTCATTCTTTTTAACTTACATGTTGGAGCCAGCAGAGGCGTATAGTTACATTATAATATATCTTAAATAATCTAGAACATTTTGTTTTGACAATGAATATTTTCCTTACAACTATTAGTGAGATAGGAAAAACTGGCTGGCTTTATATAACTTATTATAACTTTGACGAAACTAGTTAATATAGATGATAGAGATAAATACATAAGGGAAAACGTTTATTAAATTTTATTATTACTCCACTCCGTTTCCCGCATGGAGGGATCAGTTTTTATTGTTTTGAAATTTGTTTTTTAATTTTTGATCTACGGGTGTGACAACCCCGCGTACTCCAGTCCCTGCTATTGACATACGAGTTGACGTGAGATATCACATACCACTGGCAATAGCAGTGAGATATCACTGGCCAAGGTGACATCTTAGGGGTGGTGGCGGATGAATTGTATTCAGTCAACGGTAGCACCCTCAATTTTAGCTGTTAAATAATCCTTGATGATGAGACGCTATTGCTTCCTTGAAGAAATGAGCCTTCATATAATTATGCGTGGACTTTAATCTTTAGGAAAGAGAGTGCGTCACAGGATCAAGGAATATGAAACCGGCTGGATTATTGGCAACTACATTTTTGTTTTGTTTCAGCAAATTTTTGTAAAAATTTGCTATTTACCTTTTAATTTACTTTTATTTTCTCTATTCTATCATAAAATATTGGCCTATGTCATATTTTGTCAGTGATAGGATTTTTTGTTTAGTTATCCATTCTTTAACAAAAAATATAAAAATACAAAAAAAGAAAGATTTACGTCCATCAACACCTTTGAACGTATGTTGTTGTGGGCCCTTGGTCTTAAAAGGTTTTTATGTGTTATTGTGACACATATTGTAATTCCTACTACACAACATATTTTATTAAAAAAAAAAAAATATGGTAAACTTCCTTATGAACATGGATTTCGCTTTTATTGATTTAATATCCGTTGGTAAAGAATTCCAAAGACGGATCTCACTTACAAACACGGATCTGTTTAATGATAGACATCTATTAATTGATGGAATGAGATGCATGTTATCAGAAAATTTTTGGTGAGAGTCAAGATCTTGTAATATTCAGGAGCTTTAGTGCGAAGCAAATTAGAGAAGAATGAACAAATTCTGATATTAATATAAGTATTTATATTACATGATAGGTCGCGTAAGAGAATTTTATCTGCGAACCCAGATATAAATGATCATACTCCCATAGACAAAAAACATAACGGGCACAAGCATTAAAACGAAATTTCATTTTACTCGCACAGACCGCACTCATGCCATAAAGAACGACATTAGCGTATAAAAAAGGGACAATATGTATACCTTAAAGATTCTGGTACGAAAAAACGAGTTAGCCCATAGAGTAGCTTCCAGAGAGTACGTATCACGAGAAATATTTTGCTACACATGGATGAAATTTGGTCCTCCCACGAGAATTTTTTGTTAAACATTAGACCGAGATTTCGTACTGTCTCAAGGTATGGAATCGCAAGACCCTTTAACATAAGGTTTGGGAAGGTAGAAGTTTCAATTAGAAATTTACATGCTGCAATAGTTTTGATCCTTTTGCAGTTTAAACTCAAGCTATTTATTATAGTAGCTCAGTCTGGTATGCGTTTTAGATCTTTATTTATCTTTTGACACACTCTGCGACAGATTTAATATTATTATAACAGCAGTCATATATTTGGAGATCATCGCCATACAAGTGGTAGAGAGAATTCATAATGCAGTTACTAATGTCAGCGATATAGAGGCGGGCCAAGAACGGACCTCTGAAAATCACCAGAAATGATTCGTCGCTCATCCGAAAGATCTTCTTCAACTGCAACTATTTGAGTCCTTTCGGAAAGATAAGAAAAAATTAAGTTTGCTGCAGACAGCGAAAATTTAAACTGCGTGATTAATTTATTGAATAATATTATTGGACGTATGGTATCGAAGGCCTTAGAGAAATCTAGAAGTGTTAACGATGTTATTTTTTTTTGAGTCCATATTACAATTTTTGTCGTGAGTTATTTTAAGGAAAGCAGAAGATGTACTATGTGCAGCTCAAAATCCGGATTGATAGTAATTATGAAGGTTATTTGAAAATAAAAACTTTTCTATTTGGAATTTTACAATTTCTTCAAAAACTTTAGATTGTGAAGGCAGAATACTGATAGGGCGGTGGTCAGATAATGAGTAATCGGTAATCAAATATGAGACTTGGGGTTTTAGCTTTAGCAATAGGTATAATTTTTGAGATTTTCCATTGAGCTGGGTATTCAGAAGTAGGAAGTATGTGATTAAAAATATACATCAGTGGACCGGAAATGAAAGGAAGTACAGATCTTACTAATCTAAGATCAATTTTGTAGTGAAGAGCTTCTTCGCGGTATAGCAGCGAATTGGCATAGCAGGTCACGCACATAGATGATATTTATTTAAACTCAAGCCAGCTTCAGCCTATGGGATCGAGAAATGATTCCTACTACTCCATTACAAATAACCGTGGTGTACGAGAATTTCGAGACCAAATGAACGGATAGAAAAAAAATTAAAAAAAGTGAAATGAGTAGACTCTGGTGACCCCCTTATGCGAAAGAACCACGATCACAACGTCCAGCCCCCCCCCATCATTCACAGCACATATGCACGCTCACGTTCTCACACATACACCCCGACACACACACAATGGCCAATTAGTCCTATAATCTAGTAATATTACTATTGCTTATATTACCATTAGTTTGGTTATTATTAATATTATCATTAGTTTCATTTAAATGTAAGTAATTGTTTCCAATTAAAATTGTATTCAATTTTACAAAATTATTGGTAAATGTAGATATTTCGTTAAAAACTGGACTAGTAAAATTATGAATATTGTTACGATTGTTATTGTTAGAAAGTGGTACAGGATTATTTATATTAGCTGAAAATATGTAAGAGGTGGTAGAACTTGAAATAATAGCATTTTTGAAAGGATTTGCCTGGTCATTCGTTATAATAGTATCACTTAGACTTATAAGTGTATCATTAATTTGTGTATTTATTGTTTCAGTTACTTTGAACTGTTTAAGTTTAATTATACTAATAAATTATTGACATATCCCTTTTGTTGAAGCTGGATATGGTTCCGGTAAACCTCCATAATCAGTACAACTGCCATCAAGAGCCTTGTAACGGAAATACTTAATCCTGTAAGGAACTCCGATCACATAGTAAATCTCACCATTAGCTATCATTCCCCTATCTTTTCTTTAACAGTTTCCATTAATAGGTTATTGTTAATAAATGACTAAATCCCATAATATACTGGTAAAACGTCAACTCCTACCATGCCAATTTATAACCTGTAAATATATTTTCGGAAAGAAACCATAATCAAGGCTCCAATTATAGATTCATTCACCCACACATCCACATCCAGTGCATACACACGCACGTTCACGCACGCACGCACCCATTCATACATACATGCACACCCTAACATATATATATATATATATATATATATATATATATATATATATATATATATATATATATATATATATATATATATATATATATATATATATATATATATATATATATATATATATATATATATATATATATATATAAATATATATATATTAAAAATGACTCACTACATGGTTTGTCCAGATCTCACTCCCGTAGTTCAATTCAGTCGCTCATCCTTAACCAGCTCATAAATCGGTAAATTCTGCTCTCAGAATCTCAACAAAGTGGCAAAGAAATTGGTTCAATCCAACTTGTAGTTGATAGCAGTGATTCTCTTATTTATTATTTTTTCTTTTGTATTTATTACCGGAAATGTATCAACAAAGAAACTCAGCAGATCAGCTGATAACAACGTACATCCCCACACCAAAAAAAATGGCTACCCCGGAAACGTATCCAGAAATTCAGCACACGGGAGGTAGCATGCGGTAAGATATCTGAAGTGAATTATAATTTATCTCCCCGACTTGTTCACTGGGTCACTCCACCCTGATGCATGAGTTAACACCGATTATCTCAACCAGCAATTTCTATCTTTGATTTCCATTAGGTAACAGTTCGTGTCAGAAAAATTCTTTCGTTTTTGTTGTGAATTATTTTTTTTTACGTATATTTATAATTTATATCAACACAGAGTTGTAAATTAGTTTTTTGTTAAGATTACTACTATCAACTATCACAGTTCATAAGAAAACACAAAAACTAAATTGGTAACTTACATTAACAAGAGTTTTAATAATTTTTCTTT
Organism: Diogma glabrata; assembly: GCA_963693315.1. Taxonomy (NCBI): domain Eukaryota; kingdom Metazoa; phylum Arthropoda; class Insecta; order Diptera; family Cylindrotomidae; genus Diogma; species Diogma glabrata. The sequence continues at coordinate 419,127,443 of OY856187.1, forward strand.
ATTATGATTACAACTAACAATTATCATAGTTCATAAGAAAACACAAAAAATACTAAACTTGTAATTTATAATAACACCGATTAACACTATTTATAGGTTACGATTATAACAGACATTTATCACAGTTCATAAAACTATTATCACAGATTTTTTTCCCATATATAATCAGTACTAAAAGAAACTATCATTAATATTTACCAAAAGAGTACAGTTTAATCCAAATTTTAGTTTCCTTGGTGGTTTTTCTGGATTATATTTCAAAATGATTTCCTTACGCAAAAACATGTTATGTATCTCCCTCAAAAATCAAAATCCAAAACGGCACAAAACAAGTAAAAAATTTTGTTTGTTTTTAGATTTTAAATTTGTAATGCCCAATTGTAATGATAAAAAAAGAAACCATGCGGCTAACCGCACTATTTAATCGTAACTTTGGTAAAAAATACTTGTATGATTTTAATTAAGGCAAAAATAAAAACACGTGAATTCAAAATGAATCCGTACCTATTTTTCTTTATAATCGAGTTTACACAACCAATACATGCAATAAGAGCAATAATCAGAGAGTTTTTGGTTATAAATTAAACTACGCGGTACAAACATACAAATTTTTGCTAAATTTGCACTTGTAAATTACGCTAATGAAAAATAATAAATTAATAATCAAAACGTGAATTCAGTGAAAGAAAACCATTTTTTACTGATATTCACGGAGAAATTTTCAAAATGCAACAAGCGATAAGAGAATGAGTGTACATGGGTAATAAATTCTTTTGTTGTTTTTAAATTAACTAGCACGGCACAAACACATAGAATTTTTTTGTTTTTAACTAAATTGAAACTAACAAATTTGCACTAAATAAAAAAATTTTGACTAATTGCACTAGTTATTTTAATTTAATTAAAAATTTGCTACTTAGACCGAACTTAAATTAAAAAGCCAAAGCGTGAATTCAGTAAAAAAAATCCGATCTTTTTTGATATTCACGAGAGATTTTTTTCAAGCAATAAGAGACAGAAGCTATCTAGCGCGTTCTATTTATAGTCTAAAAAATGATAGCATTAACTGGTAGCATATTTTACTGACTGAAAACCCATTAATGAATCTGTACAACTAAATTATGTTAAAAAAAAGCATTGATTACAAAACGATGGTAGGAAATCTATATGGAAACAACACAATTACGAACCAATGATATTGTACAACTGTTTTATGCTGATTTTATAGCGATTAAAGATTACAAATTGAATATAGAAAATTACATTGGGAAACAGCACACAACTGGGTTATAATAATTTTTCAACGGAAACCATTGCAGCAGACGACCACGGACCGAGTATCAGAGACTATATTTAAAGGAAAACGAAAACAATTTTGAAAGTCTCCGCCTATGCAAATCTGATGCGTGCGAGAAAATAGTCCATCTCTAAATCAGGGAATTACACAACTGCTACGTTAATCACCAGACTACTTCGTTACAATTTGATCCAGGCCAGTAGAATGGTTTAAATGGACCAAAGTAAAGTATTGATTAAGAATGCTTAATAATAATAATAATAATAATTTATTTATAATATCACAAAGAGCAGAGCTCGTAATAGATATTTACATTTACAAGTTTATAATTAGTGTTACATAACAACAAAAAAAAAAAATATTGAACATGCAAAAAACAAATAAAAGAAAAAAAAAAAAAAAAAGCTAAGAATAAACAAAACAACAAGAAAAGAAGGAAAAGTTTAAAACATATAAGAAAGAATACACTAAATTGAGCAAAGCTTATTTTTTACTTCTTTTTTGAATTTAGATATTGAAAGCGAGCTGATATTAGTAGGTAATTTGTTGAATTCATTAATTGCATTATATAAAGTTGAATTAGATCCAAATACTGTTGAGTTAATCTTAATGTTCCGAAGGCTGCTATTAGTTCTAGTTGTATGTTCGTGTATGTGAGAGTTAAATAGCAAGCTGGTGTTTGAATGTATGTTTTGGTTTATAATATTATAAACATGTTGCACCGCAACATAACTATATAATTGCTTCACAAAAAGAATATTAGTCGATGTGTGAATCTCAATGGTTGGTGTTAGATTAGGAAAGCCATACGTATTTTTTATAGCTTTGTTTTGGATATATTGTATTTTTTGAATTTTAGTTTTGTACGTGGCACCCCAAATTAAAATACTATATGTTATATGTGAGTGGAAAAGTGAATAATATATTCCTCTTTTAAGATTGTCTGGTACCAATGTTCCAATTCTTTTAAATACACCAGCTACTGGAGCACAACGATTTCTAATATTGTGAAATTGTGCATTCCAAGACATATCTGCGTCAATAATTACTCCAAGGTATTTATATTCACTGACTTTACTTATATATTCATCCGATACTTGGATATCCAGATGAATGTTAGCACCATTTCCTATTAACATGTATTTGGTTTTCATTATATTTATAGTTAAACGGTTTTTGATTAAGAGATCTGAGAGTATTAATAAATCAGCGTTCATATGTTGTTCCATATCTAAGTAATTATCCTCAGTATACACAAGCACAATGTCATCAGCATATAAAAACATTTTTGCGTGTATGTTTGCACTAGCGACATTACTAATATATAAATTAAAAAGTGTTGGTCCCAAAATACTCCCTTGAGGAACTCCAAACTCTACTTTTTCAAGAAAACTATGAGTTCCGTCTTCAAAAGTAAACTGGAACCTACCATTCAGATAACTTTCAAACCACCGGTAGGAATTTCCCTTGAAGCCCATGTTAAAAAGTTTGTTTAACAGTAGTTTACGATCGACCGTATCAAACGCTGTTTTAAGATCTATAAAGATTAGTCCAACCTTTTTCCTTTGATCACAAGAATACTGTATATTGGAAACGACATCAAATAGTGCTGACTGTGTGTTGCTAAATTTTCTGAAACCATATTGATTATGATTTAACAATTTGTTTTCCGAAATCATTTTTACCAGGAAATGGTGAACATGTCTCTCCATAATTTTGTTTGTAATTGGTAGAAGACTTATAGATCGATAATTTTTGAAATCCTTCTTGCAGCCATTTTTATGAATTAAAATATTTTTACTAATTTTCAATTTATCGGGATAAATTTTCCATGATTGCCAATTCCCCGATTAAGTATACTTTTCCAGAAGATGTTGGAAGGAAGAGATGGGCCAAGCTTGCTGGCTAAGAATTCATTTTTTGCAATTCTTATAAGGCTGGTCACTTTGTTCCGTTGCACTTTGAATGCCTCATGTATTTCGTTAGATATGGAATAGCGCCAAAAAAATTATATTTAAATTGAAAATTGGAGAATTTTGATTTGAAAAAAACAATTTTTTAAAACAAAATCCAATGTTTTTATGGGCTATTATTTTGAAACCGTACATTTTTTTGTTGATTTTTAAATTTTTGATTTTTAAAAAATCTGAAATTTTGATATATTGTTGGTATTGACGAAAGGAAAAAAGCGATTTCTGCTTTTTTTTTTTTGAGTACTCTGAATCGGAGTTATGCGCGGTTGAATTTTGAGGCTTTTTCACTTAGTTTTGGTAATGGTGGCAATGTTTTGTGAACAGGTGCCACAAATTTCATCCGACTTACGTATATTTTTGCGAGTAAAAAGGAAAATAATTGAATAATTGAAATAAGTAAGTTAAAAGCTAATAATTTTTCTCTTTTCCGCTACGCGGCGCGTAAAACCTTGGTTTACTTCGAAGCTCATATCTCAAAAAGTAGGCTTTTTTTTTGTTTTTCACAAATTTTAATGTAAACATATACAGCTATGAAATTGAGAAATGAAAAGTCAGCAATTCAATATGGATTTTTTCTTACGGTTTTTTAAAGTTTGGTATATGAAAAATTCACATGTGTTTCTTTATTAAGTTAATAATCCTGTACTAAATGTGGATCTAATAAATTAAACATTTCATATTTTAACACCTGCAATAAATTTGAACCATTTTCTGTGTATTTCTGATTGAGAAACAGGCTTTTATTCAGAATAAGAATAGGAGATCCCAATGATCGAAGATTTTGTTATAATTTCAACATCACCAACACTATCATTAGAAAAAAAATTAAAAAAATATTTTTTTTATAAACATTATAATTTAATCAATATTATAAATAAATACATTAAAAAATTAATTTGTATAATTTTTTTTGCCTTTAAATTGAAATATTTATGATCATCAGAAAAAGAAAACATATTGGCAATTATTTTATCGGGTGTAGTGTTATGTTGTAAAAAAACAGTGGAATCCTTGAGTTCCACCTATGGTTTTAGAGTCCGAAAACCGCATCGGAATAAATAACTCCTGTAGCTCGATATCTCCTGAAGACACATATGAAAACTTCATAACGTGGTTGGTTTTTTTCGACCAAATTGCCGCCCATTCAAATAATTCCCTTGCTGTTGATATTTTTTCTCCTCTAAGCGAAGCTCTCCGTGCTTCTCTTTTAAGTGTTCCTCCAATCCCATCGGATGGACCCAGATTCCAAAATTGCTTCTGTGCTTGCTTCGGTGCTTGCTTCCACGATATTTTTACAATCATTGCATATATTTGTTGCACAATCCACTGTATCATTAAAACAACTCAGTTTCTTAAGCAGATCTGTTTCATTTTTTACTAAATATAAGAGCGGCTTACACATTAAACGTACATTTTCATGTATCATGCATATACAGACATTGTGTGTTCCAGTAGGTTCGGCTGAAATACATTCCTTCGGTCGCAACGTAGTGAACTTTGAGAAGCTGATTTTGACATCTGGGTTTTCTTCCAAGAACATTTCGTAGATGTCGGTGAGGGTCCATAACACAAACCGGTTTGATTTCCTAATTTTTGTTGATCCTTCTGTAATAGTAACAACATCTTTAAGGCCAGGCATTGTTCTACTAATTTCCTCTGATAAGAAGTATGTTTGAATTTTTTTCAATATCTTTTGTGACAAACTGTGCACTGGTTTGCTTTGAGGTCAACTGTAAGGACCTACTGTTTCCAACAGATCCATGGCAAATTCTACCAGTCGTCTTGATGCATTAAATTCATCCTGGATACGTTGATTTGACCAAAATTTACGTGGTAGAGTTGTCAACAAAAACACTTGTTTTGATTTACAGCTGGCATCTTTAAACTCTTTTTTAAGGTTCATAAGCCATGATGTATATTCACATTCATCGCTTGGTGATAACACTTTAACTGAATCTACTTGAAATATTCTTTGACTTATTGCCGATGTGACACTTGCAATTTTTTATAACTTCCTATTGTAATCTGTTTTTGTTTGATAGGAGATTCGGCTAACCTTCCAAGAACATTGTTAATATCTTCTAAAATGTCATTAAGTAGTTCAGGAACTGGTGGAGATATAGTATCAACCGAAACTGGTGATGGATCTAAAGATGCTGGAGGTATTTGAATATTTTCGTTCATTGGAACATTTTCAACATCCTGATTTATAGAAATAATTTCACTATCGATAGTTTTCGAACATGAAAGTTGCTGTAGAAAATATTAGTTGCATATGAATTTTTATTCATTTTAATAAAATAATTAAATTTACCTTATTTTAATAGATATAAGTGCGACATGTTTCACATATAAACTGGTCATCACGCAAAGTAAAATTTAGGGTCGCAGCTTTTTGAATAACAGCTGGTGTGACCAGTTTCACATTTTTTGATGTCCGCTTATGATTTTTGAGTCCGTACAAGTTACAGCACAATTTGAAAGGCATTTCTATTATGTATTATCTTTTCTAAACGCTATGTCTTCTAAATATTTTTGAATATACTTGCTATGAGGCAATCACATCAATATATATATACCTTTTAAATAGTTTTGACATATGTAGAATCAGGTAAAACTAGGTAGGTACAATTTAATATATTTTGATTGGATGCAAGCATAATTTGTTCCAAAAACCGTTTGTGGGCGTCATTAGAAATTTTAAATGTTAAAATTATGAGTCTCTAATGAGATTTTAATTAGTAAAAAGGGGCTGAATAGAAGTTTTTTTAAAATGAATTAACATTTTACAGACCCTTTTAATAATTCAAATTCCTTTATTTTACCACTTAACTTAAATGTTTTTAATAAGTTTTTAACCATTTAACCGCACAGAAAATGGTTCAAATTTATTGCAGGTGTTAAAACATAAAATGTTCAATTTATTAGATCCACATTTAGTACAGGATTATTAACTTAATAAAAGAACACAAGTGAATTTTTCATATACCAAACTTTAAAAAATCGTAAGAAAAAATCCATATTGAATTGCTCCCTTTTTATTTCTCCATTTCATAGCTGTATATGTTTACTTTAAAATTTGTGAAAAACAAAAAAAAGGGACTTTATGAGATATGATCTTTGAAGTAAACCAAGGTTTTACGCGCCGCCTAGCGGAAAAGATAAAAGTTATTAGCTTTTAACTTACTTATTTCAATTATTCAATTATTTTCCTTTTTACTTGCAAAAATATACTTAAGTCGGATGAAATTTGTGGCACCTATTCATAAAACATTGACATCATAACCAAAACTAAGTGAAAAAGCCTCAAAAATTCAACCGCGCATAACTCCGATTCAGAGTAAACAAAAAACAAAAGCAGATATTACTTTTTTCTTTCGTCAATACCAACAATATATCAAAATTTCAGATTTTTAAAAAATTGTTGTTTTTTTTCGATGTACGATTTCAAAATAATAGCTCTATAATAATAATCAATTTTCATGTCATACAAATTATTAATTTTATTTTTTTCCGAAAAATTGGGTAAAAAAATAAATAAAAATCTATCTTTTGACCCACTTGACAACATTTTTTTGACAAACTTATAAGGCAATAATCTAGATTTAATCTAGAATCCCGATCATCAAGATTTCTCCAATTTCAATGTTCCTAATCACATAAAATGAAAGTTTTCTAAGCAAGAAATGCAAATTTCCTTGTTTTGACACACACACACGATTTTGATTTTTTTTCGAATTTGATTTTTTTGACACATACACACACACACTCACACACACACCGGTACAGTTATCGAACACAACGTCCTTTCGGCTCTTTCCATTGAGTTAGAATTCCTATTTTTAGAAAAAAAAATTTCAAATCCGTCCAGCGGTTTTCTAGATTTCGTAGGTTATGCCGGATATTATGAATGTAATACATACTGTGGTCTCTCAGACCGAAGTAACTTATTTATCATTTTTCAACCAAAAAAATTTTAAATATCCTAAAGTGTTAATTTTCAAAATAAGTTCAAGCTCATTTCAGCTCATCACAAAATTATTTCAATTACTAAATCTCCTTGATTCATTGTTTCTCATTTGATTTTTTGGATTAATTCCAATATAATTCCTAAATATAATTTTTCTACCAAAAATAAAATTTATTCCATTTTCAAAACCACAAATTATATAAAAAAAAAATAGAACAAAAAAAGCTCGCGAAAAAATATTACCAAACATAAACTAAAAAAAAAAAAATCAAAAATAATTTGAACAAAAAAAAACGAATTATAGGCGCCAGGTGGTTTTATATAATTTAATTTAATATTCAATTAATTTTTAGATATATTTTTTATTTTAAATATTTTTGTTTGTTTGTTATAAATTTAAATCAAATACTAATTATTCCATGAACGTTTTCAAAATATTAATTTATATTATACAATTAATATTAAATCATAATTAAAATACATTTTTTTTAAATTCATTTTGTGTATTACTTTTTGAAGTATTAAATGGATTTAATAAATTTATTCATTAAATCACAGTAGAGTTTGTTATTTACTTTATGATTTTGTTGTACATTATATGAACAGATACAGATGTTGTGAGACTGATAAGTCTAGTCTATACATTACATTTTTTAAGCAATGTTGTTTATGTAATAAAAAAGTTCTTCACCAACCATTACCAATTAAAAGTTCAATTAATAATTTATTATAATTTGTTTGAATTTTTAATTATTTTTATTTTTTTGAAAATATCAAAAATTAATGGACATACATTCAATCAATTATGTTCGTTCTCTATTTTTTTGGTTGATAGGTTTTCATTTAAATTTGTAAAAAAAAATAAAAATATTAACAATTAAACACAATTAATTTGATTTAAATTTAATTAAGTGTAGCTTTTATGAGGTAGTGGTGACCATGTGGATAAAATGATTATGTGGTGATAACTTGTTTTTTAGGACAATTTTAATATTTATTTTATAATTATATTTGTATACAGCATTGACATAATTCTTAATTACTAGAGAAGTGCCTGCCTTAGAAGCATCATGTGGAATAGGAACAAACTACTCTACTTTTACTCTAAAGAGTAAAAGATGATATACGATATAAGATAATTGCATATTTTTTTATTCTTCGTATCAAAGTTGGTGCAGTACATCTCAGGGCGGTTTTTATGGCATTGAGGTCAAAGTTCAATAAACTTAAGGGAAAGTGGCAAATCGCACTACAGATGCCTGGGAGTCACTCCTAGAGAGATCAAATGTATGACCGATTCCCATTTATTTTTTTACCCAAAATTTTTTTTCTAATAAAGAAAACCTTCTTCCACTAACCCTTAGCGTGGTAGTCTGCGCGTTGTGCTCAGGATTCTGTTTTTTTTTATCTCAATTTAACTCTTTTTGCACTTTTAAAGCTAAATTGTACAACTTGCACTGTCCTCTTGGTCAGATGGCTCATCTGGCTCCTCGTCATATAACTCGTCGTCGTATTCCTCTTTGTCTTCTTCAATTGTACGAATTCTATTAGATTAGATTAGATTAAATTCGGTGGTGATACGTTGTACTGCGACCAAAATGATCTATTGTACCCCACCCTACTACTCCTTGGTGTATACCCAGTTAGAGAACCTTTGAGAAGATGAGCTGGGGTCTCTTCTTCCAATAGACAGAATCTACATTCGTCCCTCGGCTCCACCCCAATGTTCTTAAGGCATTTTCTTAGTTTACAGTGTCCTGTAAGAACCCCTGTCAGTATTCTCAGGTTGTTCCTACTCATCCTAGAGCACATTACTGTCCTCGTTTGATTAAACTGTCCAATCAACTCCTTGGACTGCTTTAAGCCCGTGGTGTTGTTCCAGGTTTTGGACCATTCCATGATAATTACTTCCCTCATCCTTTAGGGATGGCTTTTGTCCCCAATTCACAAAAAGGTTCCGGGCCGACAAAAGATGTAATAGCACCTCGCCTTGCCAATTTGTCAGCTTCTTTATTACCAGCGATACCCGCATGACCAGGTATGCAGTAAACTGTAACTTTGTTACTATTCCCAAGCTTGTTTAGCTTGCTCACACAGTCTCCAACCAATTTGGATGCGATGGTGTATGAGCTTAACGCATTAACTGCTGCTTGGCTATCCGACAAGATTGCAGTTCTCTTGTTTTTATATTTTCTTTCTAAGCTGAAGTCTGCGCACCTTTCGATAGCACATATTTTGGCTTGGAAGACGCTTGGGCAGGTGCCCATGGGCTCAAAGTATTTCATCTTTGGTCCAAATACTCCTGCACCCACCCCCGCCTCGGTCTTTGAACCATCCGCGTACCATTTGATAACATCATTACTCAGATGGTACGTAGTGGATTCACTGCTCCACTCCGCATTTTTGCACAACTGCGATGTTAATTTCCTATCGAAGTTGAACTGCTTAATCATGCCGTCTTTAGGAAACTCAAGCAAGGGGTTCTCTCTTGTAAGACTTCCTCGATATTTAGACTCGATTATTTTCTCCTTTCCCATACCCTGCATGCTAAATCTCAGTGTGGTTTCTCAGTATTGTTCCATCCGACTGCTCCGTAAGTGATCGCTGGTCTCACTTTAATGGTACACATCCACCTTAAGATACCGGGGTTGCACCTCCAGGTTTTACCCGCAAGATTTTTGCATACCATCAGAGCTCTTACGGCTTTGCTTACCACCGCTTCCATGTGGTTACTCCACAGGAGTTTACTATCGAAAATTGCTCCCAGATATTTGGTCTCCTGTGCAGATTCAATTAAAGAGCCCTTCATTATGATTGGCTTCATACTGAGTTTTCTTTTCTTGGTGGATGAGACTACCGTAGTTTTACTTAAATTGAGTTTTAGTCCCACAGATGTACACCAAGTGTCTACCAGATTCAGTCCCCTCTGTACAATATCACAGAGTGTTTATTCGAACTTCCCTCTGGCGATAATGACAATGTCATCCGCGTATCCCAGACACGTAATACCCTGGTTACTTAATACAACTAGAATTTCATCCACCCCCAGACTCCACATGTGGGGTGATAATACCCCACCTTTCGGGCAGCTTCTAGTGGTTCCAAGGCTGATTTTGCAATCCCGAGCGTTGGTTTCTGCTACTCTAGTTCTCAGCATCTCACACATCCAGTCAGTTGTGGTGCTGTCAAAACTATTCCCACTTAGAGCCTTCTTGACTGCTCCATGCGAAGTGTTATCGAAAGGTCCTTCAATGTCTAAAAAGGTACAGACAGCAACTTCTTTGTTGTCCCCAGCCTCTTCTAATTCCATCATCAACCTGAACAGCGCGGTTTCCGTTGATCTGCCCGTTCCGTACGCATGTTGACTATCTGGCAAAGGCGATTTCACCAAGATGTTGGTTCGTATGTGGTTGCCGATCACCTTTTCCATCGTTTTTAACATGAAGGATGATAAACTGATGGGTCTATGAGACTTCGGCTGAGTGATATCTTTCTTACCTACCTTTGGAATATATATCACTTTTGCCGTTCTCCATGGTTCTGGAATATGCCCAAGTGCCAGACTGCTCCTGAAGATGCCCAAGAGAGGAGGTGCGGTAATAGCCACATCTACCCCCTCTGCAGGAGAGCTGGAACTATTCCGTCCACTCCTGGTGATTTGTATGGCTGGAAAGTGCCTATGGCCCACTTGATACGGTCCTCCGTAAACAGTGAGGCAGCCACTCTCCAGTCTTCTGGGCTTGGTCTTTTATTTTTTTTTGACTTGCGTCTTCTGCACAGGCGCGGCTCCCTCCCGAAAAGTGTGTTTCTAGAAGAAGAGCAGCTTTCTGTTGCTCATCCTCCGTATGTGTTCCATCCGGCCTTCTCAACGAAGTTTTAATCTTGACACCGTCCTTGGCCAAAGCTTTATGCAGAATAGCCGCTACAGGCGTTGCAGAGCTGTTTTCACAGAAGGTTCTGAAGCTGCCCCACTTTGCCTTCCTGATTTCCTTATTGTAGGTGGTAAGCACCCTAGTATACTCTTCCCAGTTTTCGGATTGTTTAGCTCTAATAAAGAGTCTCCGTACTTCTGTTCTTAATTTTGATAACTCCTTGCTCTGGCTTCGAACGTAATTGGGCAGCTGGCTTCGAACGCTTTGGTGATTGCCAGGTTTACCTCCGCTACAGCTTGTTCCAGCGCGGTATAGTGTTTAACTGTCCCTCTAACCGTTACTAGCTGTAGACCTTCTTTTAGATTCTCCTCAAATCGATCCCACCTTGTGTTCCTGGGGTTCCGAACCGGGGGTAATTCCTCTTTCGTACTATCCAATTCAAACAGAATCATTCTATGATACGACAAGGAGGGTTCATTTGAGACTCTCCAGTTTTTTATGAACTGTCCTACATTGGTACTTCCTACCGTTAGGTCTAACACTTCCTGTCTTACCCTTGTGACAAAAGTAGGTGTGTTTCCGACGTTAAACACGCTTAAGTTTTCCTTAATTAAAAATTCTAACAGAGACTCAGCTCTTTGGTTTGTATTCGTACCTCACCGTGTTTCGCGTAATTTATTTTTTTTTTTTCCATGCGTAATTTATAATTGAAAATATCAACAGTTTGGCATCGTACGCCTGGTTTAGTCACAATTTATATTAAAATAGTCAACATTGTCATCGTACGCCTAATCCATGCGTAGTTTATAATTGAAATTATCAACAATTTGGCATCGTACGTCTCATTTTGAACTAATCATTAAAAGTCAGAATCATTTTAACAATAATTCTAAAATGATGGCCCTCAGGCTCTTCAATTGATTCCATCAAAAAATTCAGTGCAGTCCACTGCCAAGTCAGAGGCGTCATCAACTCAAATGGGGTACCTCTCTTTACAGAAGATAGTCACTCACTTGATGTGCATAGATTTATATATCGAATTTATACGGCTGCCAGAAAGGATTGGGTACGATTCTAGAGCAATTGTTCCCTATTATCTTAAAGCAGCCGCAGACCGTTATTATCTCAACTTGACTGATGAGCATTAAATGGCAACGTACCCAGTATTAAAAAAGGAACTTCGAATAGGATTTTTACCCTCGCTACCCTCATAGATGACAAAAAGTTCTTCTGAATCGTTGACAAAAGGCAAAAAAAGGGTTTGCGAGTACTTGGTAAATTTTGGGCTGTGAATCTCTGAAACAAAATTGGTTGAGATCGCTAGGGGAGGACTGAGTGAAGAACTGGAAAACGCTACTTTTGTGGCAATTGTTGTATCCATTAATGAACTTTGTACAATATCTTACTAGTTTGAACGAATGTGGTCAAAATTGTACAACTTGTCATCCAGTGTGGCTACCAGGAGCTGTACTCTCGGTTCAGACTAATACAGCTCCAAGGATACAAATGAAAAACATGATCACTCAGGTCAAGTTCAACCTTCCTCAACAGAAGAAGGAATACACACAGTTGCATACAAATCGTGTCAACTTATATCATGCATCCGCACTGTGGATGGTACAATAAACACGATTTTTCGAAATGTCGATATGCCTATTGTTCTTAATGGCTCCACTAAACCTATGCAATTTCATATTGTTCCTAGTTTACGTGTAGAGCTCTTTCTATGAATTGATTTCTGAGAGAGTTTTGGTATCATTCCTTCCTTTGTCAGTGAACTAGAACGAAAGGAGTCTAATAACACTAACAAACATGATATCACTTCTGCCTAGTTTCATAAACTTGAAAAAGACAAGAATTTTTTTCCATCCTTTAAAGTCTCTGGTCTCGGAAAAATCGCTTTGGTTAAACAAGTCATCGATATTGATGAAAATGTCCTTGCCAAACAGAGACATTACCTCACATCGCCAGCTGTTCAACCAAAAATCTATGCCGAACTTGACCGAATGCTCCAAATGTGCGTAGTTGAAGATTCAGCAGGTTCCTGGTGCTCACCAGTGGTGATAAATGAGAAGAATTCTGGTAAAAAAAGATTATGTCATGAGTCGCGTCATGTTAATTTTGTGACCAAGATGCATACCCCTTTCCTTGATTGACGGCCTATTAGTTGTAACTATGAAGCAAAAAGATCTTGGTACTTGACGGATGGCTTTTAAAAAATCATCCGTCAATAATTCTCAGGCAAGATGCTACCATAAGTTGTTGCAAAGTTTTGATGTTATCGCTAAGGAATTTCATAAACTCCAAAAAATTTTGTAAAAGTGCTTCGCAATCAAACAAATAACCAAGAGTTTTTGACTCACACGTTTGTCAACTAGAAAAGCTAAGTCACCAAAAACTCTTCCTACTAAACCTATAGATTGTTATATATTGGTGGCAATGCTGATGCAGAACTACGTCTATAATATATGAATACATTACCGTATTACAGGCATGTTCCCTTATATCAATTATTTCCTTAAAAATTTCCATATTTATTCAAACATAAGTTTAAATATTTAATGATTACATTTTTAAATTTATAAGCTCTTAAAATTTACTTCCGTGTAAATAATTTACATGAAGCTTATTTTAGGGAAGCCTAATTAACTACTAATTCGCATTAAATCCTGTTTATAACACATTTATATGTTAACATATTTTCAAATTCTTTACATGCAATAAAACCAAAAATATTCATTTTATTTTTAACTTTAACTTTATTTTTAACAATAATATTTAAAAATTTAATTTCCATATTCTTGTTCCGCCATTACATAAAGTAAGTTACAACAACAAAAGTTCTATTTCTGCTTTACCTAGAAGTGAAATGAAATATCGCTTGTTTTCTTTCGAATTTTCTTGAACAACAAGAATATAAATCGTAAGAATATTTAATCTAACTTTTACCTGCTGCGAAAGTACTTTTATGTCATACAACTTTTTTCCATAGTACTAATGTTGTTGTTGTTGTTCTTGTTTATACAACTTTTTGTTTTTCTTATGTTTTTCTTTTTTTTTTTGCTTTTTTTCTATCTTACTTATACGATTTATATATTTTTATGAGTTTATTAATGTTGGAAGTTACATAAAAATATACAAACATTTTTACAATCATTCTCACTTAGTTGGAAAAAATAAAATTATTCCTTTCCGGGTGTATCGGGTTTCAGTGAATATTTGATCTGCTTTATACAGATATTAAAAGGTAGATTTTTGTTATGATAAAACATTTTTCTTAGCATGATAAAAATATTGCAACGACTCTTCGTTGGTTCTTTTCGATTATTGAGCAAATACGACAGTAAAAAGACAGATCTTTAGTTAACAAAATCTCAAACTTTATTTATCAACCAGTTACAGCAACTTCCGATTTTAATTACAATGAACTCCAGGGTCTCCAATTTATGCACGATAAACTTCACCGCTTTTCCACAATTTGAATCAATAATATTCGGAATCGTAAAGTCTGTATTTACTATTCCACTAAGTTCAAATTCTTTTACTATTAGTACCCAGGCTCAAGTACCACCGATTATTCCTTATACTTTCGAATATTTGTAAAACACTTTTAATTGCAAAATTAAAACTGACTATCTGATATTTTGTTCGCTTATTTATATCGAAAAATAAATAAATCGAAACTTCTATAATCCACTAGAAATCAATATTACGTAGTCCGTACATCTTGAATAGGCCACACCTATTTTCATTCATACTTGCATTTGTATTAGCGAACTCAAATTTAATTTATGCAAAATGTATTTGTTAAAGGGAGTTAACTTTTAATTCATCTTTGCCATAGTCTGAATGTAGAAAACATTTAGGCGGAACGTGTTGGTTATTTATGATTAAATTAAATTAACCCATTCTGGACGAAGTTTATTACAATATTTATTTTTTATCTAACTGATCGACATTCACAATACAACATGATGTTTATACAAACATTAAACAAAATTAAAGCTATAACTAATTACCACAAAATCATATAACCACAATACTCTTGATCAATTTAAAATAATTTCCTGAGGATTAAATCAACAAAATATTTCAACAAATTTATTCTATGTACACATTCAGACAAACAGATACACAGTTTTTCAATCTAACTTTCAATATAAAAATCATAAAATCGGAAATAGAGTACAATTGAGCCAAACAAATATTTACAGTATTGCATTGAAGCAAGAAATATATTCAACTTTTATGATTATTTTCAATTTTCATTATTTACTTGAAATAATAAAAAAAAAAAAACAAAGATATTTTCATCTTTATTATCGTAACTGTTCTTTTTATTATGATTTTATTTTCTCATCTTTGTGAGCTTTTGTGTTATTCTTCGTGAAATTGTTGTGTTATGAATAGAGGAAAAATATGTGCAAACAAAACTTATGGGAAAAAAGAAAAGAAAAATTAAATAGCATCCGTTTGTTTTGCTAGCCCATAAACTGTTTCAGCAGCAGTTAAATATAGAATACATAAATTTCTATATTCAAAAGTTATGATATGTAGTATTTATCGTAGCACAATTCACTGGAATAGCGTGCTAAGGTCAGAAGTTTGGAAAATTCTCTGTGCATTTTTAGGGTTCCGTATTTTGAAAAAGTAAAACCGGTACCCTATTGGTGAGACTTCGGTGTCCGTCCGAATTTCTACATAATCGATTTACTCACAAACTATAAGTGATATCAACTTAAAATTTTCTACAGTTATTAAATGCGTTTTTTCACACCTGCGATTTACAAAAAAAAAATTCAAATACTTGTTTTTATCTATGTTTTATGGATATAGATAAGGAGATGGTTGTACAATCTTTCAATAATGACTAACCCGCTTTTCGCTGGTGGGGGCTGGACAGTTTTTACTTTACTGGAAGATTTGTATGATGAAGAAAAATAAAGTTAAAGTTTTTAATTTAAAATAATTCTTATTTATTTATGGTAACTCATTTTCTTTAAATATGCAATTTTTGCTGCGTGAACAATTATATAAAGTTATTATCAACAATGGCAAAACAAAAGTTTTTGTAAGGAATGGAGTTTGGTTTAGAAAAATTGAAACAGATCGAAATATTTAAAAAAAAAGTTTCAATGAATTTTCGACTTCTCAGTTTTTTTGATATTGCCAAAAACGAGTATTCCTTTTCCTGTACCCCTAAATAAATATGTTTAAAAAATACAATGAAATAAAGAGGAAAAAAGAGACAATTTAAATTAGAGCTTATAACACGAAAATGCAAGAAATTGAAATACAGAATATGAAAATTAATAACCTAATTGCTTGATATATGCTGTCGCTGACTTTTTAAATTTTTGTTTGTTGAGTAGTTTAAGTTCGTTTGGAAGTTTGTTGTATTCGGAGATGGAGATAAATTTAGCTGAATTAGGATGGAGTTTCTCAACGTATAGATTGGGCGCTATTCTGGTACAGTATGAATGAACAGATGAGTTTTAAGAAAACGTTGTGTTTGTGTGAACATTTTGATATAAGATATTGTGTGTGATGTTGAGCAAATTTTATTTGTAGACTTGTTTGATTGACATAAAGTTGTAATTTTTGTGAATAAACTCAGTGCTTGTTCTCGGATGAAGACCGCAATTTTTTTTGCTTTGTTTTGTACAATTTGTAGATCGTCCATTATTGTTTTATTTAAGGAACCCCAAACAGCGATACCATAAATTAAGTGACTATGAAGGAGAGAATAGTATATCATTCGTCTAATGTTATCACTCAAATATTTTGAGATTCTTCTAAAGATGGCTGTTTTTTTCCCAACGTTCAGAGCATGTTGATTGAAGCTCAGATATTTGTTGAGAGTAATGCCCAGATATATAAACGAATCAACTTCTTCAACTTTTACACCTACAAAAAAGATATCTATATCCGAATAGCTGCTGTTGAAAAATAATAAATATTTTGTTTTTTTAAAGTTCAAGATATGTTTATTGTTTAACAGCCAATTTGAAATAAAAGATAAATTCAAATTAATTTTTGTTTTAATTGAAAGCTCATCAGATTCAACCAATGCAACATCA
This sequence comes from Diogma glabrata, assembly GCA_963693315.1. Taxonomy (NCBI): domain Eukaryota; kingdom Metazoa; phylum Arthropoda; class Insecta; order Diptera; family Cylindrotomidae; genus Diogma; species Diogma glabrata. The sequence goes on from OY856187.1 coordinate 419,144,635, forward strand.
TCAGCGAATAAAAAGGTTGTCCTTCTAAATTCAATGGACAAAGTCATGTAAAAATAATAAGAAAAGCAGTGGTCCGAGAATACTTCATTGCGAAACTCCACATTTTATGTTTAGTGTGCCAGTTTTAATGTTATCGATGCAAATTGAAGTCAATTTGAAAAATATGATTTAATCCATCCAAGAGCAGTACCGTCAACTCCTAATTTAATTAGTTTTGATACAAGCTTATCGATGTCCACAGAATCGAAGGCTTTTTGAAGATCCAGGAAAATAACAGCCACCTTTTTCTCTTTGAATTTCAATCCCTGAACTAGTATACATAAATCACATAAAGTAGTTGTTTTATTAGAAGCTTCACGAAACCCTTATTGCTCTCTACAGAGGATGTTATTGTTCCTGATAAATTGAAGAAGACGTACCTTGAAGATTTACTTTCGAAAATTTTGGAAATAATGGAGGTTATAGTGATAAGTCGTTAATTATTTACATCTTATTTGCTTCTCTTTTTATATACTGGTACACTTTAGACCATTTCAGAAGATCGGGAAAGACTTCATTTTCGAAAGATTTATTGATGAGATGAACAAAGTTATCTGCTTTACTTTCAGCGCACACCTTAAAGAGATTTGTATCAAATCCATCATGGCCTTTTGATATTGTATTATTCAGGTTTTTAATTGTGTCCAAGACTTCGAATCTGTTTGTCAGCCGAAGCACAAAAGGATTGTCTGAATTGCCTTTTGAATAGAGTTTGATGTAATAAGGGGAGTGGCAATATTTATGTTTGCTTGTCCTGCTACAGCAAAATGACGATTTAATTCTTCAGAAACCAACTTTTTATCACTCACCAAGTCATTATTAATTTTCAGATTAGTATCTGGTTTCGGTTTAAGGACACCATCGGCAAGTACACAGTTGATACCTTTCCAGTTTTTTGAATTAGGAGCGTTCTTATACAAATCCTGATTGATAAACTCCCTTTTCTTTTTAAGACGTTTGGATATAAATTGTTCATTCTAAAAGTTATATTCATGCTTAATTTTGTTGATATCGTACTCAGAGTAATTTCGTTTCATAGCATGCTTCAGTTTTCGGTACCGAGACTGATTGAAATTGATTGAGATAACTACTTACCCTTTGACATTGCAGGTATGGTTACTAAAATTCGGCCAGGCCTAAATTTCAACATTACATTGTACAAAAAAAAAATGGGTATCTCTATCACAAAAACACAATAGCAGGTTTATGGCAACAGTTGCACGATAAGGGAAATGCAAAAAAATGGAGACGCATAAGACACTAACAAATCTCGAAACTCTTACTAATAACTATAACGAAATCTTACATTTCTTGTTACCAGGCAATACAAAACAAATTTATGCTTTAAAATAATAAATTTATTACATCAAAGCAATAAAAGGTAAAATTTTACCTACCTACCGCCTACCGGTAACAGTAAATTATATTTTATCAAATAATTTTTTAATAAAGAACAATCTCACCAATTATATAATTGTAGCTTCCTATTTTCACTTCAATTTTATATTCACTAACACTAACACAAACTCAGTGTATTTTATCTTATTTGACGTTGACTCTGTCTTTATAAAGACATACATGCAAAAATAAAATAAAACAAAATACAAATAATTTTTTTATTTTGGATTATTTTTTTTTCTTTAAAACTTAGCAGACAACCTTCCTCTTCTGACTATGGTTGATGAATCTGAATAAATTTGACGAATCTGAATAAATTGAATAAATTTGATTAATCTTATTCGATATCAAAATCCTAACAAATGACAATAACAACAATTTCAATGGAATAAGTGTTACTAGCAAGTTAAATGATATTAATTCGATTTAATTGTCAATTATATTTTTTTTAAATTCAATTACAATGCAAAACTAACTTAGCTATAATTTAGCTCTCAATTCTGGAGATCTTGGGTGATGTATTTAGGTGCGAAACTTTGTTTATTTTAAATTTTCTTGTCAGTGGTAGGTGGTAGGATTTCGCTAGAGCAAGCACAGGGAGCAGATAGTGTTTGCATACACGACTAGCTAGTGGACCTTCGCGGTCTACCACACCTTAGACTACAAATTTTTTTAAAATGAGCAAACCAGTTCGCAGAAAAATTTTGTTTTTACATTACGGTTTATCTTACTGACTCTGTAACCAAAAAATCTATAAAGTTAACTAAAATCAAAATTGGGAAAAGCTTTTTTGTAGGTGTTCACCAATAATCACAAATAACCGAAAATATTGTAACGACTCTTGGTTGGTTCTTTTAGATTATTGAACAAACACGACAGTAAAAGACAGATCTTTAGTTAACAGAATCTCAAACTTTATTTGTCATCAAATTACAGCAGCTTCCGTTTTTCCTTACAATAAATTCCAGGGTCTCCAATTTATGTACACTAAACTTCACCGCTTTTCCACAATTTGAATCAATAATATTCGGAATCGTAAAATCGGTATTTACTATTCCACTAAGTTCAGATTCTTTCTCTATTAGTACCCAGGCTGAAGTACCACCGATTATTCCTTAAACTTGCGAATATTTGTAAACACTTTTAATTGCAAAAGTAGAACTCACTGTAGTTGTTTCTAGAAAAAATAGGCCACTCCTCCTTTTAATTTCATTAATGTAAACAAATTTAATTTACATTAATTTATGCAACTTGTATTAGTTAACTTTTACTTCATCTTTGAATGTAGAAAACATTTAGGCGGAACGTATTGGTTTTTTATGATTAAATGAAATTAACCCATTCTGGACGAAGTTTATTACAATATTATTATTTTCGCAAGATTTCTACAGTTAATAAATTGTGGTACTTGGCAATGGGCTGTATGTTTGCCTTACGTTACAAATTTTTTGTGATCAAAAAGTTCTTGAATTTTCCGTTTGTTTGGTTTGGAACAAAGCTCACACGATGGTTTTACAGGTTAGCACACAAAAGTGAGTAGTGAAACCTTATAGAAACATTGAGGCTAACTATACTTAGACTAGCTGCTAAACGAAATTTAAACACGGTTAAAATTAACGTTGTTTCTACTATCAGATTTTCTGCACTTGGAGATAGTTATGTGCAACTGTGTAAAAGTGAGCAAAATCAATAAAACCAGAAGCCTCGAATTAAAAAAATGATATTGAATGTTAATTAAAACTCAAAATTTAAATTAAATGTTCTTTTTATAACTTTCTATCGTTTGCATTGCTTTAATCCAACTGAATTTCGACGTATTGAGTTAAGTTAAAGAAAAAGATTATTACAAATAATCGCTAGAGTTATCGATTTTTATGTGAAAAAAGTAGTAAAAGCAAAACATTAATCTGTCATAACATTTGTTTCTCATACATCAAATTATGTCATAACTGACCAATGGTTGGGGATTTACTTTTTATTGTGTTGCTTTTTTGTGCGTGATTCCATATTCAACTATACAATAATTCTTTTATTATGTTGATAAATATAAACATTTAGAGATGGATAAAATATTCTTAACGAAATCAAGTTTAATAATATGGTCCAAATCCATCCACTTAAATCGGGCTATATGCTAAATTTGTTTTTTATTATGCATAAAATATAAGAAACCAGAATAACATTTCTGTTTACTCTACACAAGACTTCGGAAAAACCAAGTCATATATCATATTTAGCTGTAAATGTTACATTGTAAAGAGGCCGGCCTATCCAAGAACGGTTTAGTGGTGGAAAAAAGTATTTGCAATTCAAAATGTCTAACATACGAAAAACTGTGGAGAGATCTGAAGATAAATCTCATCCGAGAAAAAAAATTCAACAAAAATGTATTTTTTTAAAAACATGATAAACGCCATAAAATATTTTATTTCAACTTCACATAACTTCGACAGTTAATAATATTAGATTTTAGAAGATGAATAAATATTATAAAATGGATGAAACCATCTTAAAGAAGCTACATAGAATCACTAACGCCACCACATCCCACTCATGATTGCTGGCCTTTTTATAAAATAAAATCAAAAACTCATTTAAAAATCTAGAACAAAAAAGTGATGCATTAAAAACAAAAAAACGACTGAGAAAATTTTCTTTTCATTTGTTGTTTGTCTTTTTTATGGAAAAAAACATAACAAGTGATGCTGTAAGCACAAAAAAAAAATTATAAAAATTACTTTGTACACTTTTATTCGGATAAAAATTTGTGCTTAAAGTTCTTTTGGTTTTAATGTTGTTGTATTTCAGATAAAGAAAAGAATACATTTAGAAATTAAAAAATATAAATATTTCAATGAAAATAATGGAAAATCTTTTGAATTTTACTTTTGTTATTATTACTGTTGATGTTTCCATAAAAAATCTGTTTTCAATATTGTTTCGTGACAAAAACTGAAAAAGATTTAATAAGCTAGCATTTTTTTAAACAATTATTGATTTATTTTTTAATCAACGTTGACTTTTCATTATTACCTCCAATTGATTAATAGTATATTACATATCTAGAGTTGTAAATAGCATTTTACATGCGAGGGAAAATTTTGCGCACGAGACGCGTAGCGTCGAGTGCAGTATCTTCACGAGCATGGAAAATGCTTTACAACTCGAGATTTGTTATATACTTTTCCTACGAATTTGTTTTAATGCCCAAACGCATATAATTACTTGAAAAAATGAACTACTAATTATAAATAAAATGCAAATAGTTTACAAATTGTGGTAGGCTTTGCATTATTCTGTGTCAAAATGAATTGAAATATTTAATTTTTAAAAATCAAATTTTTCTTTAAATAAAAATTTTTGTTTTTATTAAAAGCGTGCGGTAATATATATATGAAAATCCATTACCGCACGCTTTTTTTTACTTACCGCACGCTATTTGAAATAATCAATTTACATGTCATGGATAGTGCGATGTAATTTATAATTTACTGTGATAGGAGTAGGGAATAGCTTTTTTCTACTCCTATCACAGTAAATTATAAATTACATCACACTATCCATGACATGTAAATTGATTATTTCAAATAGCGTGCGGTAAATAAAAAAAGCGTGCGGTAATGGATTTTCATATATATATATTACCGCACGCTTTTAATAAAAAGAAAAATTTTTATTTAAAGAAAAATTTGATTTTTAAAAATTAAATATTTCAATTCATTTTGACACAGAATAATGCAAAGCCTACCACAATTTGTAAACTATTTGCATTTAATTTATAATTAGTAGCTCATTTTTTCAAGTAATTATATGCGTTTGGGCATTAAAACAAAGTCGTAGAAAAAGTATATAACAAATCTCGAGTTGTAAAGCATTTTCCATGCTCGTGAAGATACTGCACTCGACGCTACGCGTCTCGTGCGCAAAATTTTCCCTCGCATGTAAAATGCTATTTACAACTCTAGATATGTAATAGCCTATTGTTGAACAATCTCTCTGTGTGTATGTTTTCATAATTACTTACAACAAACAATAACCTTTATTTGTCAAAAACTCAACAATAAGTTTTAATTAGTTTTTAATTAATGTAGAAGATTTACATAATTATAAAAACATACATACAAAATTTTTTGTTCATCTCTTTTCTGAAAATTGATGTTAAAGGATTATTTAATATTAAATTTTTATAATAAATTTATTTTATCAATTAAAATGTTATGTTATGTCCTTAAACATAGTTTTATGATGGTAATTAAAATTAACCCTGAAACTCTCATATGTATATTAACTTTATGAAATTAACTTGAGAATTATTTTTTAAGGGTAGAAAATTATTGTAATTTGATTTTATGAGATATTTTAATTGTAAAGTAATCTCGTTTTGCTTCCAATTTGCCTTAAGACAAAATTTTGTTATTTGATTTAAAGAAAATTGATTAGGGTATGTTTTTGTAAGATGTTTTGATTAGATTTAAGTTATTATATTTTTATGCATTTGTTATAGTTCTTATATATTATAGTTCGTTTGTTTTAAACAAGACGTCACATGAGTTGGTAATATAATAAACGATGCCGATTATGGAATGCGATTTAACCAAAATCGCAATCGCTTTTAAAAAATTTTGTGTACAAACACAAAATTTTTCATAATTGTATTAGTAATTAAAGTAAAAAATAATAAAATGAAAGTAGACCAATTTTTTGTGGATATTTTTATTTAGGCAATAATAAACATTACCTTTTGAGGGAGTATTTTCATATTGCTTATGTGAGAAAAGTGCATAAGATGCTACAAATCTTGAAGGATTTGATCATTTATTGTAGTTGTATAACTTTTAGGTTAAAAAAATTAAGAGAACAAATTTTAAAAAATCCCAGCGGCAGGTATATCCGCTAGAAATAGGTAGATTTCGGGGTCAGACGGTTTTGTGTCCAAATAAAATTAGATAAGTCAGATTAGTTTAAATAAAAAATATAAGTAGAAACAGAGTAATTCAAAAAAATTATCGAACCAAATTAAATACATTATCCGAACTAACTCCATCAATACAATTTCGGAACAGTTTTATTTAAGTTGGTTTAAACTACTTTTAATAACATATTAAATCCACCAAAGATCAAATGAACTACGTCATAACTACAATTATGCCATCACACATAATTTATAATCAAACATTATAAAACCATTTTATTTCAAAATCATCTTTGTGTTTCAAACGGTTACTTAGTAAAACAAAATAAAAACAAAAGAGATTTTGATAATTTTTCTATGGTATTCAATGGCTTGATATTTTTCTTGTAAGGGGTGCATTATAACGCTTATAAAAATGAAATCTTTTGGGTTAGAAAGCTGAAATTTTTTGAGGCTATAGTTTAAAAGTATGTTTAAAATTTAAGATGAATTTAAACAACATAAACTGAAACCTGATGAAAGCATTGCCTTTTGCGTTTGTTTTCATTTCAACAGCCCTAGGGTCTCAACCGTTAGACTTGCACTATTTTTTTTAAAAACTTTGGAAAGATTTATATTTTATGTACGTGAGAAAAAGTTTTCAAATATGAGCTTGACTATTTCAGCTAGATCAAGGATAGCAAAGTTTAGTAAATTTTTAAAACAGCTGATTTTTGAAGAATCTGAAACGCCAAGGTTGTCATCTGAATAAAAATGATAAAAAAAAGTTTAAATATTCAATATTTTTAAATTTTATTAAAATATTATTATTCAAACGGAAGTTATAGCGTCCTAGATTATTCGACTTTTTAGGCTCTAGCCGCTTAACCGGTACCCGGATATAGCCAGTTTACGAATTTGTCCAAGACATTGTTTGCCAAAACATACACAGAAAATTATTTTGGTGTAGGTCGAAAAATGCGACCGTGAGAGTGCCGCTAAATTCCGTTATACCTTATATCGTGTTATATATATATATATATATATATATATATATATATATATATATATATATATATATATATATATATATGTATATATATATATATATATATATATATATATATATATATATATATATATATATATATATATATATATATATATATATATATATATATATATATATATATATATATATATATATATATATATATATATATATATATATATATATATATATATATATATATATATGAGCAATTTCACGAAGATTCAACAACGTTTTGACTTGACCCCTTTTAATTTTGATTATTTTTTGTTTATAGATAGTCTTTGATAAATAAAAAATACGAGTTCTCTTAGAATTTTTTTTTTCGACCAGGGGTCTTCACAGGGTGCCCCTCAATTTTTGTTATTTTGTGATGTGAGTGCATTTTGACGAGCGATTGTAGAAAAACTACTCAATCGATTTTCATAAATGATATGTCATTGAATAGGTATTAGAACAAAGTTTTTAAAAATGTACACTGTTAATTTTTTGAAATAATTTTTAACGGTGTAACATAAGAAAAAAATGGTGTAATTGAAAAAAAGATGGCATAGCCTTTAAACTAAATTGAAGCTTATTTTATATCTAACCACTTGTGAAAGTTCAGGACTAGCTATATTTTTTGTTTTAGAGATAAAATTCGTTGTGCATATGACTGTCGGGAATCAGTTTTTTTTGTTCTGAAGGAAAATTATAAAAATGGCGATTTTTAGATTCAGATTTGTTTTTATGTTAAATATCAAATATTTTATTATTAAATGAACTTTTTAAAAAGCAATTTCAGTCAAGTTCAGCAAAATTTTGCGACATTTTGACTCGACCCTTTTTAATTTGGTTTATTTTATTTTATAGATAGCCTTTGATAAATGAAAAATACGGCTTCAAGTAGAATTTTTTAAATATAGACCAAAATAAACCAAATTAAAAAGGGTCGAGTCAAAATGTCGCAAAATTGTGCTGAACTTGACTGAAATTGCTTTTTAAAAAGTTCATTTAATAATAAAATATTTGATATTTAACATAAAAAAAAATCTGAATCTAAAAATCGCCATTTTTATAATTTTCCTTCAGAACAAAAAAAACTGATTCCCGACAGTCATATGCACAACGAATTTTATCTCTAAAACAAAAAATAAAGCTAGTCCTAAACTTTCACAAGTGGTTAGATATAAAATAAGCTTCAATTTAGTTTAAAGGCTATGCCATCTTTTTTTCAATTACACCATTTTTTTCTTATGTTACACCGTTAAAAATTATTTCAAAAAATTAACAATGTACATTTTTAAAAACTTTGTTCTAATACCTATTCAACGACATATCATTTATGAAAATCGATTGAGTAGTTTTTCTACAATCGCTCGTCAAAACGCACTCACATCACAAAATAACAAAAATTGAGGGGCACCCTGTGAAGACCCCTGGTCGAAAAAAAAAATTCTAAGAGAACTTGTATTTTTTATTTATCAAAGACTATCTGTAAACAAAAAATAATCAAAATTAAAAGGGGTCAAGTCAAAACGTTGTTGAATCTTCGTGAAATTTCTCATATTCAATATTTATTTAGCATGATGACTCGAATGCAAATTGCAAAAGACAGAAGCAATATAACTTTAAAAAAACTGTTGCTTCCTTTTAAGATAAAACGAAAGTCTGATTTTTGCTAAACAATCAGCGCCTATGATTGGTCTGTTCACCTCGGCCAACAAAAGTTCATGTTTGAAACTACGATGAAGGCCTAGATCTAGAGTTTAGTAATTTATTACCGAATGTGTTAATTTTAGTTCCATTTGCATCTGATAAGTAAATATTTGAATTATTAGTGACTGAAAATTGGTATTTTGCTGCTGGTATAAAAGGTAAATTGGCTCCCGTGTTGTTTAAAAAATTCAATTTGCTATTTTTGTCTAAAACAATAAACGACTATTAATATTGGTAATCTCTCTGGTAGCCGTATATTAGCACGAGACCTAATTTTTTTTTTGGTCTGGAGTTAATTGGGCGTTTTTAAACTTGCATGGTGATACGCATTTCTCAGCATCTGAGCCAAAATTGAAGTGGTATCAGCATATGCGATCCCTGGAGTGTGATCTTGATCTATTATTTGTGTTAAAAGATCTGAACAGTCTTTTTAGTTCGATTTTTTTTATATTGTGATTGCCATGACAGCATGTTATACAACTTCCGTGTGGCACATCAGGGTTGGGCTTAGTAATTACCGAAATGTTTTAAAAAGATTGGATGGCGTCAAATATTTTGTCGGCGGTGTAAGAGCTTGCTTAATTCCATATCTAACTGTGAAATCAAAGCTTTATTGATAAAATTTAGTAGGCGAGAAATCCAAAAAAATTTTATTAACTCGTCACCTACAGTACCTGAATTTCCTGCCAGCACTTTTAAACGCCGATAAAATTCACTAGGTTTGCTATCACCGATCTGCGCGTCTGACATTATATACCTGATTAGTCGCTCCATACTTAGTGAATGATGACTGATTATTAGTGGTACAAGGTTTCCCTACAGTAATAGAAAAAAAAGCTTTTGTTGTACGCAAAAAAAATATAGTTTAGCCGTCTATGCACTAATTCACTAGCTCAAACTAATTATCGGTGGAAGACCGATGTTGATAAAAAAAAACAGTGCGTCACATATTTACACAATATGCCACTGGCTGGATTATTAGCAGCCCACTGGTGAAATAAACAAAAAAAATTACTTTAATTACTTACATTACTTACTAATTTGAGTATGACAAATAAGTAAAAAAATTTTTAAAACGAAGTTTGGGTAAGATTTCATTTAAATAAATGATTTGTGTGGATAATTTGCAAAACCAAATTATAAGAAAAGTTTTGAATATAGATATAATCTCATTAACATAAAACCGGAGAGTTACCTAATTTCTAGAATTCAAATTATTTCCTTCTTTGCGACGAAAGAAGAAAAGTAAATATTGAGATTTTATTTGTATATTTCAAAAATTTATTTGTCACAAATCGTGGGGACGTCTCACACCTAAAAAAACATAAGTGGATGATTTGAGAAGGTTGGAGATTATTTTGATACTTCAATGGTTGACAAATATATATTTTTAAATTCGTGTTTACGTCTATGGCGTCACCATAACTAACATAAACCATAAACATAGTTCTCCAGAAACGATTTTCCACAAATTCTTATTTTAACAACCAAAAAACTTAGCACCTAATTTAAAGTTGATTTGCCCGTTAAAATAGGAATAATTTACTTTATATTATTGTTATATTGAAATACTCAATAACAAATAAATAACCCACTCACAAACAAATTCGATGAATCAAACTTGTTCACCACAACATCGAAATTAATGTCCCCAACCGCAAAAGAAAATTCTCCCAACAACCAAAACTCATCATTTTTCATATTTTCTATTTTACTGAGCTTTATTCAAAGCTAACAAAACTGTAAAGACATTTTGGTTTTCTTTTCGTAATTCAAAAAAAAAAAGAAAAAAAGTTTTGAATTATTGTAGAAATTCCCTGAAGTTCCATCACACTAACGTAAAGAAGAAAGGAAAAAATTATTTGTGTTCTGTTACATAGTGATGCGAAGGAAGAATTCTACATAAAATCATTGGTCTTTTGGGAATTTAAGTTTTATTTTTATTTTATCATATTTTATTTAACTTTTTTCTACATTTTCTTTTTTTTGTTGTTACGTTTGACATGTATATAGTTTTGTTGATGATTATGGTTCACCTGTGTTGTTAGAGGTAAATGAGTTTTTTTTTGTTTTCACATTTCTGTATGTGTTGATTTATTTTAGTTAGTTTTTGAACTTATATTGTGTTTAAGACATGATTTAAAAGGATTTGATGGATTTTGTGAAGAAAAAAATATTTATGGAGTGTAGAGCGTATTAAAAAAGGGTGGATTATGATATGCGAAGATGATGGATCTAGTTGGAACGTGGTTGTTTTCTCATAAAAATTGATTTATGTTACAGTTTTACAATATTTCGTATATCTTAACAGAAAATGAAATAAATGGCTATTCAATTTGACCACTAATTCTACATTTTATTAATTATATCATTAACCATATTAACTATAAATAGTTTAAAACTTCAAACCACTAATACCATTTAAATTAATTTAAAATAAGTATTAACTAAATATTTTTTACGTGCTTTTCCTCTAAACGCATAAACAAACCAACATAAAATCGAAACAATATCAAAATTTAACCAACTATTTCCCATTTTCGGATCAAATTAAAATTTTCCAATAACTCAAAAAAAAAAAACGCACCGACAATTTTTGTGGTTTGCTGTTCTCTTTATCTTCCCCCTTTGCAATCAAACAACAAAAAACAGAAAATCTGTTTTATAATTTCCACACAACAACAAAACAAATCATTATACCATAGTCAGCAGAAAAAAAAAACGTATTCATGTTTTTATAATCAAAAAGCAATTTTCAAATCAATTTAAGTTTAATCGAATTTTCTTTTTTCCTTGTAATTTTATTTCTCGGTTTTTCTAATTTAGTAAAAGAAAATTTACATAACAAATAAATGAAACACAGATAAATAGGGAAAAAAACACAAAACATCAAAATTACTTGAAAAAAAAAAAAAATAATCGTGAAAGCCACAACTTTTAGCAAACATTTTTTATGCTTCCTTTTTCCTTCGTATATACTTTAGCTTTTCTTCTCCATTTTTTTTTTTTCGTTCTCCCTCTCATATTTGATATTCCTTTTGTAAAATTAGAAAATAATGAAAGGGAAATTGTTAGGTTCACCACAACAAAGACAATTTTACAAATTTTCCTATTCTTTTCTGTTAATTTTTATTATTTTGTTGTTTCTATTGTTTGTTGAGAAGGAAATAAAAAAGGGTTTCAGGAAAAGTGAAAGTTGATGAAAATGTAAAATAGAAAATTTTATGAAATAAAAATTTGTTGATAGAAGTTGGTGATTTAAACAGTAAAAGTTTTGTCAATTTGGAGGATTTTCTTTTGTGTGAAAGTAGATTAAGCGGTGAGAGAATTATTTTTTATTGAATGAATTGTAAATGGTAGTCAAAATGGGATGAAAATTGTGATGAATTCTAGTGTAAGGACTTAAATTTTTTGTTAACGTTGAACTTTTCGGGAATAAAAACTTTCTGGTGGCTTATGAACCAAATTGGTAATGTGGTGTTGGAAAAATGTAAAATGTTTTGTTTTTTGTCGAAAAAGGTTTGGTGTATACAGATTTGGTGACTGGCATTGATATTAAAAACAGGTATGACTCAGTATTTGATGATTTTTAATAAACTCTTTAACGAACTTCATATTATGAACATTTCAAAAGAGTTGAATGATAGACCCCAACCCAGTTTGGGATAAAAAATAAGTTCATAGAAGTTATTCAATTGTATAAGAAACACAAATTTGAGTTCAAGTTTTAGTGCTTTAATTTGTATATATTTTCACTGAAATTAATTTATCAAGTATAGACTTTTTATCTACGAATCGAGCAAAACAAATCAGTATGGTGTATTGAGAAGTTCCTTTTTAAAAAATTATCAAAAGATTTTTATAGCGAATGCTGAACCCGGAAAGATGTAGGTATAAAAGGAGTTATAACTTCAAAAACTTGCGCCTATGTCTATTTCAGACAAGATTTTCTACAGTGCCATTAGTTTTTTAAATTCTGGTACACCTGCTCAGAACCGATTTTAATAGCTCATATATTTGCACATCATTTTGAGAGTGTTTATCCACCACCTTCTATCTTTAAAGAAACTGATCAGTTACACATTTTGTCCTTTACTGACAGAGTACTAGAAATTCAACTAACGCTTGAAGAAATTTTTAATTCAATTCAGTTTTTGGACATTAAAAAAGGGACAAGATTTAATTCCTCCAAAATTCATTAAGAGGACAGTAACTTGTAAAGCAAAGCATATTCAATGTTTATTTATTATTATGGGGTGAAGGGTGAGGATCGATGCTTCTTCCTAAAAGTTTTGGTTTATTTATTATTATTATTATTTTTTTTTGTTGGGATAAAAAAAGAAAGTAAAATACGCTACGTTAAAGGCTGGGATTAAAGGTGAGGATCAGATGGTATGTGCTGGATATATGTCACCCGGGTGAGGACTGTCAATAGGATGGTCAGAAGATCAATCCTGTGTACCATCTTTCAACCATTAACACCCCCCACTTGGGATTCACACCACCATAGCTCATGTCCTAGGATGCTAGGACATGAATTAATCCCGTTAACCCACGGCATGAAGGCTGGACGAATCCTTCCCTCGGCAGCTGATCAGGCTGCCTTGGAAGACATTCCCCAGTATCATCCATTGGGAACCGGACAACTCGGGCCCTAGGATACTAACATTCCAGGGGAAGGGATTCTATTTTTATAGAATGTTAGCCCGGATAGGGATCCTGATGCAACCGTGAACCGAGAGCCTCACCAAGCGCGAGTGGAATTGGGCTATACGCCAATTCACACTATTCTAGGCCTAGCATCTGGGCCACCTCCAGCCTTTCCGGTACTCACTGGAAACCTACCCGTTACTAGGGTCCGTGGGTTTGTAAAGTCCATTGAGAATAATTCCAGATAATTATTCTCACCCTTGCGTTACAAAAAAAAAAATAAGAAAAGGGAATTTTTGCTGGGGGCGTGGGGATACAAAACCCCATCGAAGACAATCTGGATCATCTCAGATCAACTTCGTTCCTGCGCGTTTGAAGCAAAGTATTGCTTCATGCCACCAGAGTCTTTACTATTGAGGCAATAGAAAAAAATTTAATTTTTAATAAGAAAAATTTTTTAAAAAAATTTTCCAAGTTTTTTGTTTTGGAGCACTGGGTCCATCGAAATTACCAACGGAACAGTTGAGCTAGGCCGCGCACCTAGCGAGGTCAATCACCCTGAACTAGCGATAGTAAGTGTGTTTGAGAAAGTGTACCTGCCACCTCAGCACAAATAAACAGTGTTCGCGTATTTCAAAAATTATGCAGATCAGAAACCAAAAAGGAAAGTGCAAAAAGGAGACTCTGGTGGCCCTCAATGACGAAGAAACCGCGATCGTCACGTTCACCTCACTTTTTTATTTCATTCTCCCTTCCATGCACATACACAAACAAACACTTGCACCCATACACATATATATACCAGTAAAATATCCTAATAGCAACTCACCCTATGATCCCTTCCGTCACTCCTTGGAAATTAGCCGGCCATCCCATCCATTTTAATTTCCTTGTGGTAATTTTAAACAAAAAAAAAGCGACGCTATCTTTAACCAAAATTAACTCCTCTTCGTTCCCAAAACTCTTTACGCCATTAACGTGACAACCAAATATTTTCTAATTACTTTCATATTTCGTAACCAAACGATTAACAAACACAAACAAAAAATCTTTTTTACTTCACCACAATTTTAAATTTTGTGAAGTAATGCAATCTTTCGAGAAAAAAAAATCTCACATACACCAAATTTTGTTTTTTCTTTTTTTTGAACCATTTTCTATCTAAATAGCAAATACAAATTTTGATGTACGTCTGTGTGTGGGTGGATGGGTGGGTGGGTGTGTGGGTGACCTTTCTGCATAGGATCGTGATGAAACTTTGGCAGATGATACAGGTTCACTTGAAAATGGAAGATCTGGATTCATTTCAAATTTGGACAAAATGGCGGGGGTCTCATGAACACCTCTAAGTTTAAACCGCACTTTGATCTTATTGAAACTTGGTATATAAGGTTTTAGTACAGTTTCCAATATTTCTGCATACCAACTTCCGGTTTGTCACTTCCAGCTAAAAAGTTTTTTATCAGGAGTTTATCCCTACTGTCGCCTACAATTACCGCTCGATTTTCATGAAACGTTGGTAAAAGCTTTCAAATAACATGAGAAAGATTTTTTCAGCTTTTGGAGTACATTGGATAAAAGATTTGGAAGTCCACCATACAACAGGTGGTTTTTTCCACAATGTTTTTATATTTGTTGGGAGCATAAAACATTCAGTCGTGAATTTTGATGACACTTTGGAAAAATATGTAAACATGAATGACAAGGAACTGATCAGCTTTTAAGCGATAGTGAACAAAATGGTGTGGGGTCCCTGGAGCACATGCTTTTTAAAGCTCTATAACAACTGTACCTGATAATCGAATTGGATGAAACTTGGTACATCAGCAATTAGTACGGTGCTCCGCCGAGCACCTGTTATTCGGAAACTTAATAACATCTGTATCTGATAATCGAATTGGATAAAACTAGGTACATAAACATTTGGTACGGTTCACAACAGTTCTGCATCCCAACTTCCGGCTTTTCACTTCCGGTTAAAATTTTTTTTATTTTTTCTTGTACAACAGAATTTATGTTTGTTGGGATACTACTGCTTTCTTTAATGTTTTACTTCGGTCTGAAAGACCTAAGTATTACATTCATGAGCCAAAAGTGAAATTCTTACAGACACTTTTTTGGCATTTCTCGACGTTTAGGGACCTACTGATTCTAAAAAAGCAAAAAAAAATGTACGTCTGTCTGGCGGCCGGCCGGCCATCTGTTCGTCATTACCTAAGCTGCAGGGAAAACCGCTGGAGGGATTTCAAAAATATTTTTTATAAAAATAGGTATACACAAACGACAGGTCCGAATGGACGCTGTGTTCGATAATTGTACCGGAAGTGTGTCAAAAAATCATTATGTGTGTCAAAAATAGCAAATTTTCATTTTTTTGGCTTAAAAATCGTTCATTTTAAGTGACTACGAGTAGGAACATTAAATTTGGAGAAAACTTAATGGTAGCGATTGGTATATGAGACCAAAAACTAGATTATTGCATTATAAGTTTGTCAAAAACTGATGTCAAGTGTGTCAAAAGAAAGATTTTAATTTATTTTTTAACCCAATTTTTTGGAAAAAAATAAAATTAATGATTTGTTTGAAATGAAATTTTATTATTATGATTCAGAATTATGGCATTATAAGTTTTTCAAAAAAATAATGTCAAGTGTGTCAAAAAATGATTTCATTTATTTTTTTAACCTAGTTTTTGGGAAAAAAAATGTAACTGTTTTTATGACGTAAATGTAATTGGACATAGAAATTTTTGAATTTGTTATAGTTTTTGAAATATTTTTTGAATTTTGAAAAAGTTTGTATTTTCGATTTTGTAAGAATTTTTGCAATATTTTTAGAATTTTGGAAAACGTTTTAATATTTGATTTTGTGAGAATTTTTGGAATATCTTTAGAGAAAAACCAAATATTTAAACTTTTTCTAAGTTCCAATAATATTCCAAAAATTCAAACTTTTTCTAAACTTCTAAAAATATTGCAAAAATTATAACAAAATCAAATATATAAACTTTTTCAAAATTCCAAAAATATTTCAAAAACTATAACATATTCAAAAATTTCCATGTCCAATTTCACTTACAATTACATTTACTTTTCATAAAAACAGCTATATTTTTTTTCCAAACTAGTGGGATGGGGGTGTGACCATAGGGGCCACGCCAAGATCTTTCCGTAAGATTATAAACTAACCAGTTACTGGATAAGGTATACATAAGTACCAAACATAAAAAAATTGTACAATATAATTTAACTGCAATAAATACAAATAAAAAACGAAAAATTACAAAATAAATAATAAAACAAATTTGAAAAAAAAGTCAACCACAAAAAGTGAATATTAGCTCAATGAGTCTTAAATACGCAAAATTAAGATTTATTTATTATACAACACATCAATTGTAATAATTTTTTAAATAGAATTTGAACGTGTACGTGCAAGGTGTAATCATATTTAAATTTAATAACATACTAACACTCGAACTGCAAACTAAAATAAGTTGTCTAGACCGATTCAGAAGGTATTGAAAGGTGAAGATATCATTAAAATGATCAATATCAAAAATGATCTCCGACACAACAACCTATCCTTAGATAAAAGGTCAGCATTTGTTTGATGAATGGCGACCACTATATACAAGATACTTCAAAAGCAAATTTGTTCTATCTCATGTTACCTAAAAAAATTTACCAAACATTCGGCAAAAACACTTAATAACTGTAGCTGTTATTGTGATATATTTAAAAGAATAAGATAAAGTTTTTAACCGAAAGCTCTAAGCTTTAACCTTAAGCTCTAAGTTTCAACAAAATTAAACGTCAGGACTGAGTGTTATTGAAGTCTAAAAAAACAGTTGTTCAACGAACCACAGACATCCCCGACTCATTTGCCAAATTTTGAAAATAGGTCATTCAAAATAGCATATTTTCCATATTTAAATAAACCCGGATGCGTTTGTAGCTCATTTAAATTCAAAAGTTTTATCAAGATCTCATGGATTTTCGTTACGAAAATAAGACATATTTTTAAAATTTTCTTAAAAAACTCAAAATTTAAGATAGCAATTGCTTATACAAATGTCATTATAAATGTCTGGGATGATGACAAACAAAATGGGATGTAATTGGTCTTGATAGCATTATTTATTCTCGTAATATTTGCAAGAGATGATTTTCTGTTTTTTGGAAACCACTAAAAAACAAATGATTTAATTTCGCTAGAAAAGGACTGGGCTCTAAGTTACGACAAGATACATCGATTTCGACCATTTTCGTGGTCAATAAGCTGAAATCGGATCATCCGTTGTTGAGAAAGCGTTGGACAAATTTTTGTCCACATATCATGATACACGCGCACATACCCACACACACATACATACTACCAGCTAAAAATAGCCTAAACAGCTTCAAGAGGTCTTGAACGTAAAGATACTTTAAAAATTTCGATTTCGAAAATCGACTCAAAAACAATAACTTCTCATATCGGGAAGTTAATAAACAGTTGACCAGGCAATCTACTCTCGAACCTCTGACCTTTTTGTCAAATTTAGAAAATAATTCAGGTTTTTGATATTCAAGTAAACTCGGATGCGTTTGCAGCTCATTTACACACAAAAGTTTCATCCAGATATCATGCGTTTGCATAAAGAAAATAACACGTAGTTTTTCACATTTTGTTAAAAATCTCAAAAACTAAGATAGCAATTGTTTATACAAACCTCATTATAAATGTCTGACATGATGACAAACAATATGGAAGCTTCACGACCTTGATAGCATTATTTAATCTCATTATATTTGCAAGAGATGATTTTCAGTTTTTTGGAAACCACTAAAAAACAAATGATTTAATTTCGCTAGAAAAGGACTGGGCTCGGATTCGAAGATTCTAAGTTACGAAGGGATACATCGATTGCGACCATTTTTGTTAAAATCGACCCATCCGTTGTTGAGAAAGCGTTGGGCAAAAATTCTCTACACAGTGATACCCACACACATACACACAAACACACACATACAGACCGCCAGATAAAAATAGTCTAAACAGCTTCAGGAGGTCATGAAACGTAAAGATATCATAAAAATTCCGATTTCGAAAATCGATCCAAAAACAATTGTTAAAAACAGTTAAGAGTTGGCTAAAAAAATGAAATCATTTTTTAATACACTTGACAACATTTTTTTGACAAACTCAATAATAATAAAAAAATTTCATTTCAAACAAATTATTAATTTTATTTTTTCCAAAAAATTGAGTAAAAAAATAAATAAAAATCTTTCTTTTGACACACTTAACAACATTTTTTTGACAAACTTATAATGCAATAATCTAGATTTTGGTCTTACATATCAATACCGACCATCAAGATTTCTCCAAATTTAATGTTCCTACTTGTAATCACTTAAAATGATCGTTTTTTAAGCTAAAAGTATAAAAATTTGCTGTTTTTGATACACTTAATGATTTTTTTGACACACTTCCGGTACAGTTATTGAACACAGCGTCCTTTCGGACCTGTCTCTTGAGTATACCTATTTTTAAAAAACAAATTTTTGAAATCCCTCTGGTTTTCCTGCAGCGTAGGTAAGACAGACAGACATACATTTTTTTTTGCTTTTTTAGAATCAGTAGGTCCTAAAACGTCGAGAAATGCCATAAAAAGTGTGGGTAAGAATTTCACTTTTGGCTCATGAATGTAATACTTAGGTCTTTCAGACCGAAGTAATAACTAAATTGATCAATCAAAACGAATAATCATGCTATCAAATACTTTATAAAAATAAATGTTTTAGGCAGTAAAACATAAAATTATTTATGTATCACGTGAACTATTAGATGTCAATTACCTTGTCAAACCTACTAACTCTCGGGCCAGAGACCCTCGGCCCAATACAAAAAAACCGGTTTGAGCTAAGGCTTTTAATTATTCTAATTTTAATTGAACGTATGTTATCAATAACATTTAAGACTCACAAAAAAAAACAATTATTCAAAACATTTGCTCAGAATTTTAATACAAAATCGAATAGTCGAATCGACAACTCCACTTTAAAAAAAAAACGTAAGCCCGCTTCATCTGAAATAAGATGACAAGTAAGATTACAAGTAAGATTCTGCTATTTATAATTATGGAAAACATCGAAATCGATGCGTTCGTATTCCATGTTTTCAACAGTTAAGAATTATGTGTTGGTAAAAAGAATATAAACAGATACAGTTGCGATTGATAACATGCATCATCATAAAAATATGCTTAACTATACGGAACATATTTATGAATCGCTTGACTCTGGCACTGGTGTTGATGTCATATATATGGATTTTTCAAAGACCTTTGATAAAGTTAGCCATAATATTCTCCTTCAAAAATTACGTATTTTCGGTCTGAATATAAAGTTTATCAGGTGGGTTGAATCTTATCTAAAACAGAGATCTCAATTGGTATATATTTATGACTATGAATCATTTTTTTGTGTCCTCATTCGGGTGTACCACAAGGTTCAATCTTGGGACCCTTATTATTTGTTTTGTTTATTAATGATATTTACTTACACTTGGATTGCAAAGCACTACTTTTTGCTGATGATTTGAAAATATTTAAATCAATCAAATCCATAGCTGACTGTATAGTGCTTCAAAATAATCTTATTAAAATATATAGTGGCGCAAAAGTAGCGAACGATCTATATCTCAACATTATTAATAAATGTTTTACGTTTAAGCTTAAGCCTGGATCTTTTCAATTAAAATTCTTTTATAATATTAACAATTTACAACATTCTTGGTTTATTACATTAACGTTATCTTTTTATAAACTATTTAAACTTTTTATTGTAATTTTTTGTACTATTTTTTAAATATTGTTTTAAGTTTGTATTACTTTTATAACTAGCATGTTATTAGAAATATTTCCGTTTGCTAGTACTTAAATTGAAATAAATAAATAAATAAATATCGTGAAAGTGTCAACCCCGATATTATTTTCTTAACTTGTGGGTTGTCTTAATGGTGGGTGATCGAGATATGACATCAAAACTTGATTTTCTACAACTTCATCGGATTGTTGCTGACCTCGTTGTTTTTTACCAATGCCGTCATCAACAGTGGTCAGATTAAACCAGCACCATCATGTCTCAAATTTATTCTTATCCCGTTTCACTCGGCGATTGGCTCGCGCAAGCAGTAAAACAGTCGAAATCCCGCGCGGTAATACTGGCAGATTGCAGAGAGACTTCTTTGTCCAAACCACATACAAATGGAAAAGTTTGCCGGAATCCATAGTCTCAGGTGGTTTCAATCCGTAGAGGTTTAAAAAAAAACCTCCATCAACACCTTAGAGCGCAGGTTGTTGTGGGACCTAGGTCTTTTATGGTATTTATGTGTTGTTGTGATACATGTTGTAAACATTATAACACAACACTTTTTATTTAAAAAAAAATGTCAGACAAGTGCGAATAAAATTTGCTCGCCAAGGGTTCCGTGCATGTAAAAGAACATATTATCAAGAACTATTGACAAAGAGTTGTATTGTAATGTCTTTATATTGCCAGACCATAGACAGCTAACAAAATAAATGTTTAATCGTAAATGTCAATAGTAATCAAATCTGCATTGATCAAAAAGAACTCAAAAAATGTTACTCTAGGTTAAATCTTGTCCATAGCAGTTTTTGTAACTCAAGAAAGATTCAATTACACCAGCTTGTAAATGGTTTAAATTTGATTATTTTTTCGGTCAATCAAGTGTCGAAATTTAAGGGCGTGGAGATGCTACATACTAAAAATATTTTTTTTACAATAACACAAAAACTGTGATCCGCAAAATTCTAAAAAGATTGCAATGATTTATAAATTAGATGACACCCCACTCGCCTGGATCGAAAAAGGTTTTTTTTTGTCCTCTCTACCCCCGACCCCTAAACACAGGGAAATATAATTATTTGAGACTTCGCAATAGTTTTCGTACAAAAATTACCAGATTTCCTAACTCTGTGAATTTTTACAAATTTTTCTGTCAATCAGTGTCGAAACGTAGGGTTGGGGAACGATCTGAATTTTGTTTTTTTTATCATAACTCAAAAACGGTGCACCGTGAAATTCTAAAAAAAATTGCAATAATTTCTAAATTAGGTGTTCTTTCAAACTGGGTCAAAAAAGGTTTTTTTACCATTTCCACCCCCGTCCCCTAAACCTACAGATATATAATTATTTGAGACTTCGCTATAGTTTTCAAATAAAATTTACCTGTTGCCCTGTGAATTTTTTTTTAAATTTTCTGTCAATCAGTGTTGAAACGTCGGGTGGGAATGGTCTGAATTTTGTACTTTTTTGACAACTTAAAACCTGTGCACCGCAAACTTCTAAACAAAATTGCAATGATTTATAAATTAGATGCTCTTTCAAATGACTCGCTTAGGTCAAAAAGGGTTTTTTCCCCCCTCTCTACCCCCGTCCCCTAAACACACGGCAATACAATTATTTGAGACTTCGCTATAGTTTTTATACAAAATTTACCAAATTTGCTAACTTTGTGAGATTTTTCAAATTTTTCTTTCATTTAGTGTGGAAACGTAGGGGGGGGAGAAGCGGTCTGAATTTTGCACTTTTTTGACCATAACTCAAAAACTGTGCACAGCAAAATTCTAAAAAAATTGCAAGGATTTCTAAATTCGATTTTCTTTCACATGACACACCACTCGCTTGGGTCAAAAAAGTTTTTTTTACTCTCTCTACCCCCGTCTCCTAAACAGCCAGAAATCTAATTATTTGAGACTTCGCTATAATTTTCATACAAAATTTACAAAATTTTCTAGCTCTGTGAATTTTTGCAAATTTTTCTGATAATCAGATCAGTGTCGAAACGTAGGGGGTTGGGACGGTCTGAAAGTTGCACTTTTTTTACAATATCTCAAAAACTGTGCATCGCAAATTTCTAAAAAAAATTGCAATGTTTTTAAATTAGGTGTTCTTTCAAATGACACCCTACTTGACCACATTTAAAATAGTGTTTTTACACCTCCTCATATCCACTCCCTTAATAAATATAATTATGACTATGTGATACTTTCCTTTATTTTCCACAAAAAACTTACTAATTTTTCTATCATTCCCACTACATTTTGAAATTTTCGATCAGTTAGGTTCGGAGCTAATCGAGGTAAGAAAACACAAAGAAAACGTCATTATTCAAAATTATACAAAAAAAGGTGAGGTGTAAAATTCCAAAATAAATTTTTAAAGAATACTGAAATGAAGCCTTTTCATATGATACCATACTTGAATCTATAAAAAAATGTATTTTCTCAAAGTTCCCACATCGTACCCCTGTAAGCCAAACGAAAACGACTTTAGTTTTATTTGTATCAACCAGCTTATGTGGACAGGTTGATTTTATACGCACCTCATATTTCAGGTCCATAGCATTTATCGTTTACGAGATAATCGATATAATGTGAAAAACTCGTTTTACTCTCTCCTATAGTGTTCCGTATAATAAACGGAACCCTATAAAATTAAGACTTTATTCTGATGCGTAACCACCCAAATTTGTTATTTCAAATTATGGAAAACTCAACAGAAAAATCTTTTTTGTTTTTATTCCTTCCACTTTACAGGTTAGAAAAGACGGTCCAGCCCAGAAAAGCTGACTTATTTAAACAGATCAATATACTCGTAAAACTAATGTACATTTTTTTTTGCTTTATAGTTTTTAAAGCCTTATGCAGTGAGACACTCTTTCCGATAATAGTTTATAAATGCCAGGTACTCTGCGGCATTGGAAAATAGGGATGACAAGTTCTCGTGTTTTCTTTCTTTCTATTTTATCACAAAATTCAAACAAAAAATTATTTTGTTAATACATCTCTGTTTGACTTCAAAACTTAATCTAATAAAATGCAAAATCGGTTTTTGTTATTAAACATTTCCAAATTTTTTTTTTGAATTAAATCCAGATGTTCCTAAGTTCTAAAAAACCGTTCATCAGTAGTACAAAAAAACAAAAGAAAAACCATCAAATCTAAAAAAAAATTTAAACTTTGACATTAAAATTTTTAACAAATTACCCAATCGTCAATTTTTTTTTGTTCCTTTTTTCATCCAGAATAGAAAATATGTTTTCCCAACCAACAAAAAAAAAAAACAAAACGATGGAAGTTCTATAAAAATAAAAAAAATTCTATTTTCTCAACTCAACTAAAATGTTCAATTCATCAAAACCACGACAAAAAAAACGAAAGAAAAACATCGAATTTATCTCAGGCATTTTCTGTGTTTTATATGTCATTTTTACTGTTCGTGTCGTTATGATAAAAAACAAAAATTTTTATAATTTTTTCCCGAATATGAAGCAGTTTTTCTTTATTTTTTTTTGTTTTTTGGTTAATTTTCTTTTACGATAAAATTTTATTTTTAACTGTTTTTTTTTTGCTTTTTGAAAAATAGCCAAAACAGTGAAATTATTTTTTTGTTATTTTTTCATTTTTATTCCATTTAATTTTTTTATTACATTTTCTCGTTGTTTTAATATTCTGTTTAGTTTAGAGAAAATAAAAATATTAGAAAAAAGGATATTGCAACATAAAAAAAAACAAAGAATTGTAGAAAATATTTCTACAAAACACAAAAGGAATAACCGAAAAAAGTTCGGAAAAAATGAATAATTCAAAAAGCTCTTGTTGAAGAATGGAATAACATTGAGTGAATACAATTACTTTGTACAGTGGATTAGTAGTATTTGATTTGCATGGTACCCTTGGGGTTTGACATATATGCCCAGTACGTTTAGAATTTGTGAGGTATGTTTTACTTTTGAGACTAGATCTAATCCTTTGCAAATTGAAACAACCATAAATTATTAGTTGTGGTAAATCAACAATATTAGGGAAATTCTAAACCTCAACTACGTGCTAGCTAGGCTACGGTAAAAGAATTAGATATGGTGTAGTGAAGAAGTGCAGGGTACATACTGCTTATACTTGATTAAATTGAATTTGTTTTTAATATAACCGTCATCGTTTTTTTCATTAATGTTCTGAGTGGAAAACAAACAAAATAAAACTTTATATTATTTTTCACTAACATTAAATTTATTATTATATTTGTGGAGTTAAGTGGTAAAAAAGTATTTCAAGACAAAAAAATTCAGTCTATGATTGAATTGACAATTTTTGAGGTTTAACACTACAGTTTTAGCTTTAGCAAGTATGACGTGCGTAAGTGAAAGAAAAAGTTTGTTCTAAAAATGTTTTCTAAGCTAAGTTAATAAAGTTCAAATTATATCAAAAATAAAATAAAATCAAGAATCATCAAAGAAAACCAATTTTAAAAAAGAATGTAATAAAAACAAAAAATGGAAAACGGATTTCCTTTATTCGTTTAAGAAAGAAAACAATAAATATTATGAGTTTTCAACAAGAGTAAAAAAGGGGTTCAAATGGTTATTTAAGATAATAATTTGAATTACCGTCCAATTTCGTTTTTTTCTTCGTTTTTCTGTTATTTTTGTCCTTATTCTCCTTACAGATTTCCATGGTTTTGTCTAGTCTTTCGTATTTTGAAATCCTTTCAAACTCAAGTATTATTTTAGGCGGAACAAAAATGAGAAAGGATATTTTTTTTAGTATTAAATTGAAATAAAAAAATAGAAATAATGATACCATAATTGGATAAAATCGTAATTTGTTTGACTTTGTTTTCGGTTTTGTTTTTGTTTGGTTGGTAGTGGTAGTGGGCGATATTTTTTTGTTCTTTTGCACCACTCCGAGCTTTTTATTTTGTGCAATCTTAAAATGTCATTATTATCAGAATAACACATTAATCTCCTAATTTCTTTGTAAAAATATATATAACAAATTTTACAGTTTATTATTTAACTTCCTTTCCATGGAACATAATACAAATAACAAACATTAGTAAAGTGTCATTAGCACATAGCATAGAATTCATTTCATTATAATTTATAGTTTCATTTCCTGTATCTCATTGTGTTTCTTTTCCTCTATTCAAACAATTGAGTCTATAAAGAAAGAAAAAAAATTAAGGTAAAAAGGAAAAACTAAAAACAGGAAGTTAGGAAGAATATTAAATTTTAAATGAAACATTTATTTTTATCCTAAGTTTAGTTGTTTTTTTACCTCTTTTCAAACATTATCTTATCATCATTATTTTGATTCATTCATACAAATTGACGATTGTTTTGAGGCAATTTAAAGTAAAATAGAATTTTAAACATAAATGAGGTACTTAAATGCATTTATGGTATGAATTCAAATAGAGTTAAATATTTTTTTTTGTATTAAAGAAACTTAATGGAAAATTTTTTAATTCTAAATAAAGCAAAATAAACTTTTCTGTTGATAAAAGTAGTTAAAATTTCGTTTAAGGTGAGTATATGAACATTTTTATCAAGAAGTCTAATTATTGTTAGAACTTGATGGTGAGAAGGAAATGCAATGCACTTTGCACTTTTCAAAAAATATAAATATTTGTTTAAACTTTAGAAAGAAGTTTCATTGATGTTAACTAATTTATCTTTGATATACCAATAGATTATTTTTGAACCAAATAAATACCCAAAAACTTATAGCACCATCGTTACTTTTTCTTAATTAATTTTAATTTCAAAATATATCAAATCACTGGAATGATTTCAGAAAAATATTTTAGATTGGTTAGCAAATTTTTTACGAATTTTCATCAGGTGGACATTTTGAATTTTTTTTTTCAATTATCCTTCCTTAAAAGTTCGATCATCCTTTCTACAATTTAAAAATAAAATAGTTAATTTTGCAAAAAAATTGTTCGAATAAATTAAATTGACCCAAATTAGATCTATTTTGTTTTATTTATTCGAAAACTGTTGCTCAAAAGCTACATCATTGGTTTTACTACATCCCTCACCCTCACAAAAAAAATTTTTGTTCATCGCGAATTCTGATTAAGGAAACATATATTTGCCTTAACGTTTTAAAATTAATCATTCAATTCATTTTGAGTGATTGCCTTTAAAATTATTACTAGTTATTTATTCCTTGTCAGTTATGGGGGGCGGGGGGGGGAATGGTTTTAAAGACGAAAAAAAACATATTTTTGTGATTTTTTTGCGGCGACATGAGTAATATAATTTTATCAAATTTAATTACATATTATTGTACAACTTTTGAAGTATGTCAGAAAAAAATTTAAATTAAAAATATTGATAAATCAGCCGGTGACGTTGAATCTCCAGAGGCGCCTTGAAAAAAAGTGGTTTTGCGGTTAACATTATAACTCGTTACCGGATCATGTGAAATAAAAAAATTGATATGCGTTTTGAAGGTGATGTATTTCTCGATGTGATCAGGAAGAGTTTTTTTTCTTCTATTTTTTTCCGCACTTGGAAGTGAAAAACGCGATTTTAGCTCAAAAAATCGCGTTTAATTTGTTATTAAAAAATAGAAAAAAATAAAAAAAAAAAACTCTTCCTGATTACCTGTTAATTTATGTGAAGAAGTAATGTTCAAATTTTCAAAAGGATCGGTTCAGTAGATTTTGAGTTCTAATGTTCACGAACTTCAAAAATGACGTTTACCGGAAAATGGGGTCAAACGGCAACCTTGTTGAAACGCTGTAACTCCGTTAGTTTTACTCAGATTGACTTAAAATTTGTATACAATATTCTCGACATATTGTTCATTCAAAAAAAAAAATAAAAAAAAAAAAAGCAAAAGAAATTATTTTAAAACCATACCCCATCCCCTGTTGAAACGCTGTAACTCCTTTAGTTTTACTCGGATTGAGATGAAATTTGTACACAATATTCTCGACATATTGTTCGTTCAGAAAAAAAATAAAAAACATGCAAAAAAATAATTTTAAAACCATACCCCCCCCCTCCCCTCCCCTGTTGAAACGCTGTAGCTCCTTTAGTTATACTAGGATTGACTTGAAATTTGTACACAATATTCTCGACATATTGTTCGTTCAGAAAAAAAATAAAAAACATGCAAAAAAATAATTTTAAAACCATAACCCCCCCCCCCCCCTGTTGAAACGTTGTAACTCCGTTAGTTTAACTTGGGTTGACTTAAAATTTGTGCACAATATTCTCGACATATTGTTCATTCAGAAAAAAAAAATTTAAAAAAAATAATTTTAAAACCAGTTACCATGCTGTAATTCTGTTAGTTTTACTCGGATTGACTTAAAATTTGTACACAATATTCTCTACATATTGTTCATTCAGACAAAAAATAAAAAGATGCAAAAAATAATTTTAAAACCATACCCCCCCCCCTCCCCTGTTGAAACGCTGTAACTCCGTTAGTTATGCTCGGATTGACTTGAAATTTGTACACAATATTCTCGACATATTGTTCGTTCAGAAAAAAAATAAAAAACATGCAAAAAAATAATTTTAAAATCATACCCTCCCCCCCCCCCCCCTTTTGAAACGCTGTAACTCCGTTAGTTTAACTTGGATTGACTTAAAACTTGTACACAATATTCTCTACATATTGTTCATTCAGACAAAAAATAAAAAGATGCAAAAAATAATTTTAAAACCATACCCCCCCCCCCCTTTTGAAACGCTGTAACTCCGTTAGTTTAACTTGGATTGACTTAAAATTTTTACACAATATTCTCGACATATTGTTCATTCAGAAAAAAAATTAGAAAAAAATTTAAAAAAAATGCAAAAAAAATAATTTTAAAGCCAGTTACCATGCTGTAATTCCGTTAGTTTTACTCGGATTGACCTAAAATTTGTACACAATATTCTCGGCATATTGTTCGTTCAGAAAAAAAAAACATGCAAAAAAATAATTTTAAAACCAGTTACCATGCTCTAACTCCGTTAGTTTTACTCGGATTGACTTAAAATTTGTACACAATATCCTCGACATATTGTTCATTCAGAAAAAAATTAAAAAAAAGGCAAAAAATTATTTTAAAACCATACCCACCCCCCCTTAAGACAATTGTATATTGTAATGTATATTACGGGACAATTATGGGTTGCTTTTTTTTAGGAAAATTATTGTTATATTAAATTGATTGGTATTGATGATGGTAAAAATTATGGTTTTGCTTTGAATTCTGCTAGAACAAACTTTTAGCATTATTTTCATTACAATTGGTTTTTTAAAAATCAAATTTTATTTTTCTCTCTCTCTATTAGAATGGCTTTCTCATTTGGAGTATAACAAGTCACATTTGATGGAGTATTTAGATACAAAAAATAAAAATTTGTTTATTTGATCCTAAATTTCAGTTCCCGAAGAATGACCTTTGCCATTGACCTTGCCATCTTAATTATCACTATTCTTATCCATGCTAATGGGTTTGAAATTAATCTCGATTTCTGTTATAAATAAAATTATCTTCTCCAGACAAAGAGCTTTGTGTATTAAAATAAAGTTTTAATTCTTTACTCTTGTCATTGGGCCAACCATTCATTAAATAATTCACACTAATCAAATTGCTTTTGTGTTTCATTTGTTTATATCCTCCCTTTTTATTGAAAAATTATCAGTTAAACTAAAGGAATTAATGAATTGATCTTCAATGTCTGTCTTACTGGCTAACAGTGAACGTGACAGTGCATCCGCATTACCCATTATAAGGAATTGAACTTTTCTAAAAATTTATAGAAATATTAATTTTAATTTTTATATTTATAATTTACGACGGATAGCTCAAAAAAACTATATTAAAACTGAAACACTTCAACAAACTGAATTTTTTATCAAACAAATCATAATCATCAATTTCCCCGTTTTTCAAATTAAAAAAAAACTCATCTTGCAAAACTTGAAAAGTTTATTCAAATCACCAATAAAAATATTTATATGTTTGACATGTACAGTGGCACAGATAAACATCAGAGATGAAGAAAATTAATAAAATTATTACTGAACTTAAAAACTACCATTTTTAGAGTAGGAATTGAAAAGTCCGCCGTTACAAAACTAGACAAAGCTCGGATAGTGATTATAGAACTAACATCCCTAACCGTTGTTCATCCTAGAAGCAAGGACTATGATAATCGCCAATCGCGACTTGCTACAAAAATTGTTTTGACTATATAAAATATTTATCATTAAATGACAATATAAGAGGATTCACATCAAAAAGAAACAGAAACAGAAAATCTGATGTACAAAAAAATATGACTATACATATATCAAAATTATTTAAATTATTTTTATACTTTTTAATTTATTTTATATTTATTTTATTCAAAAAAAATTTTGAAGGGTATTTATTTAAAAATATATTTGTTTAATTAATATACCTAAATTTATATTTCTATATAATATTGTAAAATCTTATAATTAATTATGCGACCATAACACCTCTAGTTAAAATATTTATTTATTAAAGATTGTAAATAAAAATATTTAATTATTTATTAGGTGTTAAGTCCTATCCTTCAAAAATATTTATTTATTTAAAAAAAAATAAAGAATATTTAATATATTATAGATTTATATATTGAGGTATTTGTTTTAATAAAAAAAAATTTTATTTAATTAACTACCTAAATTTATTTATATTCTAAAAAATTTATCATATCTAATAAAATTTTATTGATTTAATTTACAAAAATTATTGTTTTATTTAATTTATTTTGAAAATAAAATATATTTATTTATTTATTTAAAGTGTTTGTTTATTTACTTATTTTTCAAAATTATAAGAGATTTCCAAGTCAAGATTTGTTTGCTGACAAAAAAAACAACCAAAATATGATACAAATGTCCTATGTCATCCAAGTCTACTCTTGAATTCTTACGTTCGCGAGCACTCCCCAAGAATGCATGTGAGAACCGCCTAGATAAACCCCTAACGACCAGATTCTACAGAACTGTTTCTCCCTAACCTTAAACTAACAAAGGCAATCACAGCTGTCACGATTAGACCTTAAGCCCATTTCTGCTGACCCAGTTGTGATTCCTTACCCTAAAACTAAACTAAAAATTAATTACTAGAACTAATGACGATTTCTTGGAGAAGGCTCCCGAGCGCCAGACTTCAAGTTTGAAACTCTATAGACATTGTTTTATTACAAATTTAAATATATTCAAAAAGGATTAAAATTGAAATTGTATGAGGTATAGCCTCTGATCCTGAAAAAAAAAATTAAATTGAATCTCCTCTTCATTTTACCGAAGAGGCCTCTGAGCAAAGAATGGTACTATTGGTTTGCACCTAAGTACAAACACAGCAGCACCACTCCTCGTCCCTGAGAACTTCATAAATGATGAAAATTAATAAAATTATTACTGAACTTGAAAACTACCATTTTTAGAGTAGAAATTGAAAAGTCCGCCATTACAACATTGATGTGCTATTCTAATACTGAATATCATTATTCTTATATTGTTTATACGTTTATTCGAACAAATACTACTCCGACCCCGTATGGTCTCCTCCATCTATCACACACAATAAGCAAGTGTTTATAGACATCGAAGTATGTTAAAACTTTCCTTTTGATTAAAAGATATTTTCCTAACTTAAAGGATTTATCACAGTCACAAGGATTTGTCAGAGTTGGAGCTTTCTGTAATAATTTATTAGTCCTAAAAAGGATTGAAGTTCCGTCATATGTTTGGGTATTGCAACCATTTCGACCACCTCAACTTTCTTGGGGTTGGGTTTCAAACCATTTTTACTTAAAATATACCACAAAAATTTTACCTCTTCCTTAAAAAATTGACATTTAGCTGACTTAGCTTTACTTATGTTTTTGTAATATCTTTACAAATTTTCCAATTTTTTTTCAAAATCCTTTGAATCGGCACTGCCTACTAAAATATCACGATATAACATTCTACTTCATCTCTTTTCATTAACAACCTATCTATGACATTTTGAAAGATAGTAGAGCAGATGAGAATTTGCTCTCCAGGCAACTCCTGGTACTGAAACAACCCTCTCGCTGTATTTATTGCAACACACTATGTAACAGTTTTTCTTGTTCAAATAATCATAATTGTTAGTAGGCATTTGCCAGATCAAATAGACTAAAATATTTAAAATTTGACAATGTGGCTTAACATACATTGATTGCAGGAAGCGGACATTGTTCTATCCGTAAATATTTATTAATGATCACACAAAAAACGCCACATATGCTTTTTTTCCGTTGTTTTTTTGGGACAGTAGCTATTGGTGAAACTCATGCACTATCTAATGTCCTTTATAGCTCTATCATCCATAATAATATCAGTCTTGAAACAAACAAAAGTATCCGCATTTAGCGCTTTTTGCGCAATTAATTTTTGTGTAATAGATATTGTTCACGCATTATCGTGAATGCTTAAATAGTTCATCTGAAAAATCAAAATATTTTAAATTAGAATCAAAACAAAACCAATTAAAGATTTATTTATTATTTATAAAATTATGCAAAACATTACCAAAACAATCCTTTTGAAATGTCAACGAAACTGTCAATTTGAATTGACGTGTTCGGTATATTTTGATCATTCATTCGATGTTTTCGATTTTCACATTGAATTTATGTGTTCGTTATTCTATATTATTGATTCGATAGTTTCGAGATCGTTGGTAAACTTGACAGCTGTGTGGAGTTTATGATTTGTAGAGTTTTGGTTTTCTATAAAATGGACTGTTTTGGTAGTTTTGGTCTCTTATTCTTACGAATTTATATCTGAATAGTATAGTCAGTAAAAAGTGTTTTTGTGTTACATCATGTAGTTGGTTGAGTATGAGCTAAGCTCTCTCTTTGTTATTTTTAAGTAAATTTTAAATATTTTGTATTCCCATGTGTCAGATCAGTAATTGTAAAATGAATAAAGGAAGTTTATATAAAGTTGTGTGCATCAGGTCAGTTTTTTAATGTATATATAAATTAACCAAATAGTTTTTTCTTTGTTCTCTGACAAATATTCGTCGAGTGTGCATGCAGTAAAAAACCTCGTATAAGTTTTCATCGATTGGAACGGGTGATGTTTCCATGCATCTTTCATTTCATATGTACATGATTTTAAATCATTATATGAGCTGATATATTTTCATCATTGCATCGTTCATCTCATATGTACATGATTTCAACTATTATGTGATCTGATATTTTCGTCATTACTTCAGTTAATCATCTCATGTACATAACTTCAACCATTATATGAGCTGATATATTTCCATATTTGCATCACGGTGTTGGAAGTTTATGTGCCAACCAACTCACATCAAATATATCTTCAATAAAAAAAAAATACAGTCCACCTCTCATCGACGCCGCATCAGATATTGTTTCTTGATATATGGTTTGTTGCTGTAACTCACCTTTTAAGTTGTAACCACGGCCTATTTCAAATTTTACTCTTAAATAAAAATGTTTAGATATTTAAATAAATTCTATAATGATTTACTAATTTATTTCTGTTCCTGCCTTAAAATTAAAATAATCCATTTCAACATACATAAAATATTATTGTGTGCCACAAGATAATAACCGATTTTTAACATTTTATCAGTTAATTGCTTTGTTACGTCACTCAATGATAATTAATAATACATATTTCTATCTACATAAATGATCAGAATATATGTAATTTAAATTTTGGTTATAATATTATACGTAGATATAATACGGTTGTGCTTTTTACAAAAAGTAGAATGCTTGTCTATATTCGTAGAAGAGTGTTTTCTCGTTTAAGTAGAACTGTTTGTTGAGATGATGTGAGGATATTTTTAATTTATGTACGATGAGGGGGATAATAAAAGAAGAAACAAGAAATGGAGAATCTCAATATATATACTCAATAAAATGTTCGATCGGGGCATTTTGTAATTTTAAATCAAAATAAAAAGGTTATTATGTTAAATATTAAATAAATATATGTTAAATTTTAAATATATTGAAAGGAGACGAAGGTAAAAAAACTACACCCAGTTGATTAGATTTTCGATTGAACATATAAATTATTTCATTTAGAAGATAGTTTTCTAGATTTGTCCTTGTAAACCTAAATTCACCCGACCTTTATTGAATTTTTTTTTCAAATTCACAATAACCAATAAACCAAATAAAGAGAGCAAAACATGAGTTAAACAGGACAATTGAAAATTCTGTGTTGTTAATTCCTTATCCATCCCTGTCCAATAAAAACAACCTCATTTTATATTTCACAACAATTAAAACTTTGTTATCGCCGCTTCACAACATGCATTTAATTAACCGACTTTTATTTATGTTAACATTTGCAAAAATAAAAATAAATTAACATTTAAACAAATTTTGCACGATCGTTAATGCTAAAACCATAACAAAAAAAATGAAAATTCTCATATAATTTTCCTTTTATTTTTTATTGTTATTTTTTTTTCTCCTAATTCACACAAAAATTTTCACAAATTGTTAACGACAAACTTTATTCGTCCAAAGTACAAAAATCACAATATCACAAGAGTAGAAATATATAAAAGTTAAATTTTATTTAAATTTTATTGTCTCATTATGTGGAAAAAACATAGAATTGAGTTTCTGTTTTTGTTTTGTTATTTGAAATGGAAAATCTAAATATTTCATATCAACAACATATTACGTACGAGTATCTATATTCATTTTTTTTTTGTTGTTATTAAATATTATTATGTTGATGACATTATATTATAATGAACATGAAATTAAATAATTTGTGATTGTTTTCATTGGAACCAAAATGGATAATGTGTGCTTAAAGCAGATGATTTTATTAGAATAATTTAAATAAAGAACATTTTCTGGTGTCTTTTTTCTACCAACTCTGTGGTATTAAATATTTCATTTATGCTATACACATCAACAATTTGTTTTAATTGCTGAACTTTTTATGCAATTTTCCAAAACAAACATATGTTTGTAACATAACAAAACTCCACATCAGCAGCTTTTTATCCAAACTAACTCAAAACCATCTAAGCAACAACAATCACCCAAAAACAAGCTAATAAAATAAAATATTCAGTTGTTACATTAAACAATTCTTTCAATTTCTTTCGAAGCTTCTGCTCTATGTTGTTTATCGCATACGAAAAATAAAAACTAATGAAAATGCAAATGTTATGATGAAAATCACAGCTAAAAGAAAAAAAAATTATATTTCTACTGATAAGAATTTCCATTTGAAAAAAAAAAATCATTTATATTTTTATCAGATTTCCTGTTTAATTTAAATTTGTAAAGGCGACAACAACGTTATATCATTACTATTTTCGCCAAAGTGTTTTCAAAAAATAGATTTTACTTGAGTGTTTGAGATGCGTTAAACTAAAAAAATATAATTTAATTAAATTCAAGAGGTTAAATGTTTTCAGCACAGTTTGTAGCAAGTATGTATCGAATAAACCAATGTACAAAACATTAAAGGATAAACATTTTAACATGTTCTACACATCAATTTAACAAACGCGTCATAGCTTGTTGTGTTATTCCATTGCTTATTTAGATATTTATTCAAGGTAATGTAATAGATAGCTGGGCCCATTGGAAACACCAATGGATCAGTAGAGACAGGCCGCGCACCTAGCAAGGTTGAGAAACCTAAACAAGCTTCAGCATGTGGGTTTGAGGAAGTGTACCTGCCACCCCGGCACAAATAAACAGTGTCGCGTTTTACTTAACCAAAAAGGGATCAAAGATAACAAAAAAAAATGATGAAAGATAATGCTCTAGCAACCCCGTCAACGAAGAAACCGCGACCATCACGAACACTCGATTATTATATTTTATTTAGTAAAGACACATAGTATACAAACCATATGTGTACAAAACAAATGTAAGAAAATAAATATATAAACTCACCCCATAATTGATCCGGATCCGATTCCTCCTTAAATCAGCTGCTCATCTACACATTTTTTCCCCACGTATAAAAAAAAATTGTATTTTGATTTTCCCAAAATAATTATGTTACGATTTTCGGTTACGCGCCATGTTGTTTTTTTATAGATTTTAATTTTGTTTTGGTAATTTTGTTTTTATTTTTTCTTGTTATAAATAAGAAAATTAAAAATAAGAGTTTTTTGGTTTTCAAGATAAGAAATGAATATTATGAAAGATAACAGCTTTATTTTCTATTGATTATTGTGGTTTGTTGTACGGTTATGTAAAAAGCAAAAAGAATTTATATTTGTTTTAGGATTTGTTGTTGACGATTGAGATTATGGTTGGTTGATAAGAAATATCTTATCAGAATTGATTTTTAAAATAAAATAAAAGGAAAAGATGTAAAAGTTTTTATATTGCGAAGGACTTAAAGCGGCTTTAAACATAAACAAAGAAAATTATGTTGGTAGTGAAATTAGTAGTAGGTTTTGTGTTATGAGTTGAATTTAAATATAATTACTTTACAATGTAATCTTTTACCGTGGGAAAAATTTAAAGATGCAAAAACATTCATAAAGTTAAATCTGAAAACGTTAATTGTGAAAATATTTTCCAAATTAATTTCAGATTATTGAGAGATATAACGTATAAAACTATTTCGAAATATTGCTGAAAATCCTTTGGCGGATAGTAAACAAATTTATAATTTAAATAACAAAAGAGTTGAAGGTTCTTCAATTTTTCCAAGTAGTAAAATTTCCAAATCAATTCGAAAAGGAAGTAATAGCAACGAAAAATGATATGTCATAAAGAAGTTTCACTTCTTACCTGTGTACTCTGGTAGACACACACATTTTTTTCTTAAATAGTTCTTATATTACAATTAGTTGAATTTAAAAAAAAAAATAATGTTCAATTAGTTATAGGTGACAATTTTATTTTTGTAACTCAGCCGCTTTTATTTAGCCACGCAAAATCAAAACAAAAAAAATATTAAAAAAAAAAAACGAAACCTCAATTGTTGAGGTTATGTTTTAGGTACATTCAATTTTGATTTCTTTTTGTACAAAAACAACTTAAATAAATTTTACTATATATCCGACAGACATCACATAAACTAATTGATTCATTCACTATAGATGAAATTGAATATTTAATTTTAAAGATTTTTGAAAAATTTTTCATCATTTTTTCGAACTTCAGTGGTTAAAATTTTTTAATGATAAAAATTGTTCGAAAAAATAATGAACAATTAGAATTTTAGACGGACTAAAAATCTTTAAAATTAAATATCTCAAGAACACAAATTAATGCCTCTTTGTAAATTTGATATATTTTAAAGGAAGGTTAGAACTATATTTTAAAAAAAAGTTAATATTTAATTGATTTTAAAATTTTTTGTTAATGGAAGTTGTCTAAAAATCTTTAAAATTAAATATCTCTAGAACAAAAATTAACGTCTCTTTGTAAATTTGAAATATTTTAAAGTAAGGAAAGAACTATTTTCAGAAAAAAAATTTAATTAAATTCCAATTGATCCAATTGGCGACATCTTTAAAAAATTTTTTTTAATATTTTTATTTAAAAATTAATTATAAAAAGAATAAATTAATTTTTTTTCAAACGACTAACTAATCATCTATCAAACAAAAAAAAGTTTGATGAAATCGGTATAGCCGTTTTTGAGCAATTTAATTTCAAAGTTACATCGAATGGTCCAGTTTTCACAACTCTGTCTAGAACACGTTTTTCATCTATAGGTAAATTTGGCTAATCTTAACGTAATTATCTCTTTTTGAGACGAATAATTTTAATGCTGGTTCTGTAAATAATTACACGGAATTACTTCGGTCTGAAAGACCTAAGTATTACATTCATGAGCTCAAAGTGAAATTCTTACCCCCACTTTTTTTGACATTTCTCGAAGTTTTAGGACCTCCTGATTCTAAAAAAGCAAAAAAAAAAAAAATGTATGTCTGTCTGTCGGCCGGCCGGCCGGCCGGCCGTCACAACCGACGAAATCTAGAAAACCGCTGGACGGATTTGAAAAATTTTTTTTTCTAAAAATAGGTTTACTTAATAGGAAGAGCCGAAAGAACGATGTGTTCGATAACTGTACCGGAAGTGTGTCAAAAAAATCATTAAGTGTGTCAAAACAAGGAAATTTGCATATTTTTTGCTTAAAAAACGTTCATTTTAAGTGATTACGAGTAGGAACATTAAATTTGGAGAAATCTTGATAGTCGGGATTGGTATGTGAGACCAAAATCTAGATTATTGCATTATAAGTTTGTCAAAAAAATGTTGTCAAGTGTGTCAAAAGAAAGATTTTTATTTATTTTTTACCTAATTTTTTGGAAAAAAAATAAAATTAATTGTTTGTTTGAAATGAATTTTATTATTATTATTGAGAATTATGGCATTATAAGTTTGTCAAAAAAATGTTGTCAAGTGTGTCAAAAGAAAGATTTTTATTTATTTTTTTACCCAATTTTTTGGAAAACAAGAAAATTGTTGGTTTGAAATGAAATTTTATTATTATTATTGAGAATTATGGCATCATAAGTTTATCAGAAAAATGTTGTCAAGTGTGTCAAAAGATTTTTAATTAGTTTTTTACCCAATTTTTTGGAAAAAATTAAAATTGTTTCTTTGAAATGAAATTTTATTATTATTATTGAGAATTATGGCATTATAAGTTTGTCAAAACATGTTGTCAAGTGTGTCAAAAGAACGGTTTTTATTTATTTTTTAATCAATTTTTTACAAAAAAATAAAATTAATGATTTGTGACATGATATTTTATTATTATTATAGAGAATTATGGCATTATAAGTTTGTCAAAAAATAATGTCAAGTGTGTCAAAAAATGATTTCATTTATTTTTTTAGCCAATTTTTTGGAAGAAAATGTAGCTGTTTTTATGACGTAAATGTAATTTAAAATGAAATTGGACATGGAAATTTTTGAATTTGTTATAGTTTTGGAAATATTTTTGGAATTTTGAAAAAGTTTGTATTTTTGATTTTGTAATAATTTTTACAATATTTTTAGAATTTCGGCAAAAGTTTTAATTTTTGATTTTGTAAGAATTTTTGGAATATTTTTAGAATTTTGGAAAATTTTTAAGTTTTGATATTATGATAATTTTTGGAATTTTGAAAAAATTTTCAATGTTTGATTTTGTAATAATTTTTGCAATATATTTAGAATGTTGGAAAAAGTTTGAATTTTTAAGAATTTTTGAAATATTATTGGAATTTAGAAAAAATTTAAATATTTGATTTTATTCTAATTTTTGGAATATTTTTGGAATTTTGAAAAAGTTTGGTTTTATTTAACTTAACAATATTTTTGGAATTTTGATTATAATTTTCCGGCAACGTATTGATGTTTCGTATTAGTTTTGTAATAAATTTTTAAACAGAGATAAAAAATACTAGTACTTTAACAAAGAGTTTTGTTTGATATACATCGCTGCCCAAAACTAAAAACCATGTCCTCATAAAAGTTTTTTGCCGAAAACTATATCAAAATCCTTAACCCAGACCGAAGTCTTGATATCTCAGAGCTGTGAGATTTCAGCCCCTCCATATTTTTACTATTATAATTACACAAAACAAAAAACTATAAAAACAAATTGATTTTTTTTTAATTGCACAGCATTTTGTATTCTTTTTGTGCTATCACAATTGAGCGAACATTAAATTTTTTGAATTGCACTACATTTTGTATTTTTTTTTTTGTTTTTTTTTTGTATTATCACAATGGAGTTGACTAACAATGCTTTTCTTTTTTTCTATTATTTATCGGATGAGATTAAACTTTTACTATTATAATTACACAAACAAATAAAAAACTTTGATTTAATTCAAATCACAGCTCATCAACATGAAGATATCTCGTTCAGATGTTAAATGACATTTCGTCAAATTTTTAATCACAACTCAACAACTCATCAGTAGGATTCTCGTATTTATAATTAAAAAAAAACTTCGAAAATGATGCGTTCGCAATCTACGTTTCGTAATATTAAATAATATTGTTGGGTGAAAACGTATAAATCACAGTCGTAACTTTTCAAAAACATTCTCATAACAGTAATTTATCCAAAATAAGAGGATAACTAAATAAACCTGGCTATAAACTAAAAAATCTTCCACACAAGATGAACATACTAAACATTCTTATAATCGCAATTTTATTAAGCCCAACTAAGATATTTGGTAAGGCATATTATCAAAACATTGTTGGGTGGCAGTCTAGCTATTAAAAATTATCATGTATGCGTTGATAAAATCATTGTTTGGGAATTTTTCTTTTTTTTGTATAAAAAATAGTTGTTCTAGCAGCATCGATAGTTGATCAATACTAGTTTCATTTGACTTTCTGAGCATTTGTTTGCAAATTCCAGCCGCTTTTTCAGCAAGTCCATTTGACTGTGGATAGTTTGGACTTGAAGTATGTATTTCAAAATTCCATTCTCTACTAAAATTACTTAACTCAAACGATGAAAATGGCATATTGTCAGCTACCAATTTTCTTGGTATACCATGAGTTGCAAAAATATGTTTCAAATTATTAATTATTTCTTCCGATTGTTTCGTTCTTAAACGTTTCAGCTCAATCCATTTTGATTGATAATCGACTAATACGAGGTAACTTTTACCACCGTATTCTAATATATCACATCCAACAATCTCAAATGGAAAATTTGGTATCGGATGTTGTATGATTTCTTCTTTTTGATTATTGGCACCACATTTTTCACAAATTGGACATTTTAAAATAAGCTCTTCAATGTCTCTATCCATGTATGGCCAATACAATATGGTTCTTGCTCTTTGTTTAGTCTTAGTTATGCCGAAATGTGGTTCATGAAGCGAACCTAACATTTCTTGTTTCATTTCAGCTGGAATGATTATTCTATTGTTCAAAAACAATATTTCAACGTGGACAAATAACTCATTTCGTCTTTTGAAAAAATGTTTCATAGATTCATGAATCTGACGGTTTGAATTTGGCCAACCATTAAATACAATCTGTTTCAATTCTTTCAATAAAGGATCATTTTCAATAGCAATTTTCAGCTTTGTTTTTCTGTCATCTGAAATATTTATTGTGTGAACCAACTGGTTCAAAGAAGAATCTGTCTCAATATGCTTATATACATTACTTGTCGCCCGTGATAACGCGTCCGCTATATACATATATTTACCGGGAATATGTTTTATTTCAATGTCATATTTTAATAATTTTAATTTTATTCTTTGTAAACGCGGTGAATTAACTTGATTTAAATCTTTATTCATAATTGCGACAAGAGGCAAATGGTCAGTCTGGACCAATATATTACGACCATATATATATTGATGAAATTTAGTACATGCGAATAAAATAGCCAGGTTTTCTTTTTCTATCTGCGCATATGTAACCTCTGTTTCAGTGAGGCTTTTTGACGCAAAAGAAACAGGCTTATTATTTTGCAATAAGCAGCAACCAATGCCGGTTTTTGATGCATCCGTTTGTATAACTATCTCACTTGCAGCATCAAAATTTTGTAATACTAGAGGATGAGTCATTATATTATTAATTTTTTTTACTGTTTCATTATGAACAGGTAGCCAATCAAATACGGTGTCCTTTTTTAGAAGTTCTCGCAGTGGGGAACAGATTTTTGAAAGATTTGGAATGAAATTCCGCAGGTAATTAACCATGCCAAGGTACCGTTGTAAATCCGATTTGTCTTTCGGTTTGTCGTAATTGACAATTGCCTTTATACGTTCTGGGTCTGGTTTAACACCTAATTTAGAAAAAATATGTCCGAAATATTTTACTTCCGTGACACAAAACTCAGTTCTCTTGCTCTCTGAACAACTTTATGTAAAATATTATCATGTTGTTCTCTTGTACTACTCTTGTTAATAAGATGTCGTCGAAATATATAACAACTCCAGGAATGTCACCAAAATATTTAACATTAAACTTTTGAAAGACCTCTGCTGAAACCTTTAAGCCAAAAGGTAACCTTTTAAACTTGTAGCACCCAAAAGGTGTGCTAAATAAACAAATATCACTAGAAACTGAATCAAGCTCAATTTGCCAAAAACCATCCTTGAGATCTAAAACTGTAAAGAATTCCTTATTTTTTAGCTTACTTGAAATTTCTTCAAAAGTAGGGATAGAAAAATAATCATTAAACAAATTAAAATTAATTTCTTTGGGATCTAAACATATACGTAGCTTCTTATTCGACTTTTCTACGATAACTAGCTTGCTGATCCAAGCATTTGGATTTTGAACTTTCTCTATTATATTTAATTCACAAAGCCTATATAATTCTCTCTTAACCCCTTCTTGTAATGCAATAGGTATCCTAATATGTGGTTTTGATACAGGGTTTGCATTAGGTTTCAATTTCAAACTATATTTGTCTGGAAATTTTACTATTCCCCACATAGATATATTTATGTTTTCACTTAAAAATTTCTGTTTTTCTGTTTCAATTAAATTAACTTCTCGTTTAATTAAATTCAATTTTTCACATGACTCACGTCCTAGTATCGATGATGACATCGTGTCCACTATCATAACTTTTTCAATATTATAACAATTTTTTGATTCAACCAATAATATAACTGTGCCGATTGACTTTACTTTAAATCCACCAAGTCTGCAGTTGTATGGTAGACTCTCCACCACTTTGATCTATTATTCCATAAGATGATAACTATATTCTCACACTAATTGGAACCTTTTCCATAAATTTCATAATCACTTCATTATTGTAGGCTGTAGTGTGCATAAACACCCTCAAAAAATTCAAGAAATTGCAAAAAAAGTTTTACCGGAAGCAAAGAACCGGAAGTTGGGATGCAGAACTGTTATGAACCGTACCAATTGTGGAGGTCCACACCAAAAGGCTACATTTCCATTTTGTTTAAAAAATAAATTGTGTACTTAGATCGGCTCCAATTTCTGAATTCGATCGAAAAGTCAAAAATTTATCTATGCTTAAATTAGAACTATTTTTCCCCTTTGTAGAATAGAGCTTGCTTTAGACATAATGTAATCAGTGTAATGACATAATCAAATTTTCTTGAACTGCGTTGGAAAAATGTAATAATGGAAATGTAGCGTTTTGGTGTGGACCTCCTCAATTCTTATGTACCAAGTTTCATCCAATTCGATTATCAGGTAAAGATGTTATAGAGCTTTAAAAAAACAGGTGCTCGAGGGACCCCCACCACTTTGTTCACTATCGCTCAATAACTAATCAGTTCCTTGCCATACATATTTGCATCTTTTTCCAAAGTTTCATCAACATTAATTTACGAACGAATGTGGTATGCTCCCAAAAAACATAAAAACATGGTGGAAAAAACCACCTGTTGTATGGTGGATCCACCAACCATTTATCCAATGTACTCCAAAAGCTGATTAAATCTTTCTCAAACTACTTAAAAGTTTTTTCCAACGCTTCATGAAAATCGATCGGTAATTATAGGCTACAGTACGGACAATAACTTGAAAAAAAAACGTTTTAACCGGAAGTGACAAACCGGAAGCTGGTATGCAGAAATATTCAAAACAATACTATAACTTTATATATGAAGTTTCCATAAGATCATAATCCGGGATCAGAAGCTATTTTAGATTTAAACTTAAAGGTGTGCGGGAGACCCCCTTAAGATATTCTATTCTTCAAGTAAAACTGGATCATTTGCCAAAGTTTTATCAAGATTCTATGCAGGAATTTCACACAAACACCCACCCACCCACACACAGACGTGCACCAACATTTTTATTGGCTTTTTAGATAGAGTTTTGTCCAAAACAAAATAAAAAACAAAATTTGTGGTATGTAAGATTTTTTTTCTCGATAGATTGTATTACTTCACAAATTGTGGTGAAGTAATAAACAAAAATTAACTGTGTTGTATTTGTGAAGACAACAAAAACGGAAAAGTGCATTAGTTTAAGATAATTTATTTGATTTCTTTAGCATACAAATTTACTCTATTAGAAGTTTTAGGGTTGTTTGCAACCATATCGTTATGCTGCCTTTTCTCTTAGAACAATATAAAAATATGAAATAAACTTAATAGAAAACCGGCAGTCGAGTGATTAAAATTAAAAATAAATAAATGCAACAAAATTTGTTTGCATATATCTGTAGGTGGGAGGTAAACTACACCAAGTCCAATTTTTTCAAAATACGTTTTTTTATACTGTTAGAATCAGGATTTTGTTTTCTACCGAGAGGTTAAGAGCACTGAGTCCTAACTAGTGTAGTTTTCGAGATAGAACAATTTTTAATAGTCCAACTCCATAGTAAATAGTCCATTTTCAAACAGTTTTTTGGCTTTCCTGTAAAATTTTAAAAATGTGACTTAGTGTAGTTTACCTCCCACCTACAGATATATTTTTTGATCATTTTCTATCACCGAGGAGTAAAAGTTGGGCTATGAACAATTTTAAACACGCCCTGTCATGTGCAAATATTTTAGGCAGCCTTCCATTGTTGTCGTCATCGGTAATTTTTTAATATTCTAACCATGATTTGTTGCAAATGTTGAAATCACCGTTAATGATAACCTCACAGTTTTGCTTTAATTTCGTCCACAAT
This sequence comes from Diogma glabrata, assembly GCA_963693315.1. Lineage (NCBI taxonomy): Eukaryota > Metazoa > Arthropoda > Insecta > Diptera > Cylindrotomidae > Diogma > Diogma glabrata. Next base: position 419,188,807 of record OY856187.1, read on the forward strand.
TTTAGTTATAGAAGATAAAAATATGTTATGTTTTTTTGGGGATGGGCTTAAAGATTTTGTGTATTAATGTATGCACTTGATTAAGCTAAAAATCAGACTCAAGCCTATATTTGGGCTAAAGTGCAGATAAAATTCCAAAACTTGTGTTTTTCATGCTCTAGATCACTGTTTCTCAACTGATTTCATGCTACGAACCCATAAATATTTTAATACTCTATTGCGGACCTCTTTTTGGTATTCTAAAACGTTTTCACTGTAGACCCTGCAGACAACTATATTTTATTAGCTATTTATGTATTAAGGACGCAAAGTGAATCTTTTTAGCTTGAGCGGAAAATTGTTGCCCGAGGCGTCAGTCAAGAGCCACAAACACTCGAAATCAGTGAACAGACTTTTATTTTTTATGGGCGACCGCAATTTCTTTTGCTTTTTTGTTATTTTGCCCTTGCTCTTTCAATAAAATAAAAGAATTTACGAAAAAACTTTTTGTGAGCAAAATAAAAAATTACAAAAAAAGACTTTGTAATTATTATTAATCATTAATATTTGAAAAAATTCTCTGAAATTTTTTTATAATAAGTTTTTTGTTTTACTTTTCTTTCGGTTTATTTTGCTTAAAATTTGTAAAAAAGCAAGTGCATCCTCTATGACTGAAAAAATAACTGAGTTTACTGAAAAAAACAACAACAATTCCATAGAGTTTTTACATTTGCCTCAGTCAAATCAGGCGTGGCTTATGTCTCTTGACTGTTTTAATAAAAATAAAAACACGTATCGTGTATGAATTGAAACCTGTATAAATATGTTAACATATTAAAATATATTAATATATTATTATATTAAAAACTAATTAACAAAAATAATAATCAAAAAAAATTTAATCATATTATATTGTTTTATTTTTATTTTAAATAAATTCGGTCTGTAAATAATGAAAATAAATTATTATTTTAACTTCGTAATTAAATTCATTTATTCATTCAAAAATTGTTCATTGATAAATTATATAAAAAAATAAAATACAAAAAACATAAAATCTTCTTATTAAACAACGACACAGGATGAAAACTAATCAAAATAAAAAAATATGTGCAACGGAAAGTTAGACCAATTAAGTAGCTTTGTTATTTTGGGTGAATGTTTTCTCAAATGTTTCTGCTTTAGATCGTACAATAGTAATCTAAAACCTTGTTATTTCAGACAAAGAACTCATATTTATTTTTAAAAAGAACTACGAAGGAATCAAATTTGAAGCACAAATTAAATTTGTGAGTATTTGAAAAAAAAATATTAATTTCAATTTAAAAGTATGAACGATAATTTTTATTTTCATTCCTGGGAATTTTATATTTGCTTATGTTACTCGAGTTCTCAAAAAAACTGCAGAATAAATTATTTTGCTGAATGTTTTGTTTAACTATCCAAGTCCAAGTAATTCCTTTTCTGCAAATGCAATGAAAGAAAATAAAAATTAACCCAAAATAGTGAAATCAAAAAAATTAAAATTTTGCTCTTACAAATTTTGAGGAGCACAAGAGGCCAAACCCTGGTTATAAATATAAAAAAAATATATATAAAGAAGTTTTAGTAATAAATATCAAGAAATTCGGGCACCACTAAACTTTTTCTACCGACTGTTAACAGTCCGTGGATCACGTGGACCACCGGTTGAAAAACACAGTTCTAGATGATGTTACACGCCGTCAAGATGCTATAGGATTATAAGATTAGGTTTACCTTATTTTTTTTATATAATTTGGTATGAATTTTGAATTTAAAAAATGGATAGCTAAATAATAAATCCTATCAAATAATAAAATATGACATATGTTGACATTTTATGAGAAGATGTACAAGAAATAAAAGCAGAACTTGTAAGAACAAAATTTTCAAAAAAGATGAAATATTGATTAATTTGTTGTTGTTATCTCGAATTGGGACAAAATCACCGACAGGTCTCCGTATACCTGTTGGAAGTCTTTAATCAACTGGAGGTGACAGGTGTCTAAAAGCTTGTACGTACTCTGATTCCACCTAACCAGATCCATCCTTAAATGCGATCATGCGTATAGATTGGAAATGCTGGTAAGCTAGCATCGTCTCGTAACGCGTTTCATTAAACCAAGGTCCTCACTTCCGCTAGACATTGCAACCAACTTGTGATATCAATAAGATAATATTGGACAAGAACCTCGATCAATACCTTGGGTACACCGGACTCGTATCACAGCGACGAAACATTATGATCCCTAAGGGTGTGTCATATTTTATAAATTTCAATCAAATTTGTATCAATAAGATAATTTTAATTTTATTTACCTCATTTATATCTTAGAAAAAAAAATAAGTACTAACACAATTTTTTTTTTAGGTAAGGAGTTTAAGAACTTTGGAGGGTGTCTTAAAAGATTTTAAGCAAACTACTAAAATGATAGAATGTTTCTACAAAACCAAGTAAGAATCAAAGATAAGTTTTAATTTACATTTAATCACAATCAAGAAATTGGTAATCAATGTTGTCTACACATTAGGATCATATGTCAATTTAAGCTCAATTTGATTAAATTTAGAACTTTACAATGCAGTATGCAGATTTTTTTATGGAAAATATCATCAGGACAGAAGCTATATCCCTAGATAAGATAAAATAATTTTGTTCGTACGTAACTATACAAACCTCATTCTACATCAAACATTGTGTTTGTTCATATATTCAAAATTCCATTATATATGATTCACACATACCGTGGAATATTCCGATTTTATCCTGGTTTTGCGAAATAACGATTTTTTTAGATAAACAGAATGATAAGTTTAACTGCATCATTGGAAATTGTTAGTGAACATAAGGTTGACAATGTTTTTAGAGCAATTAATTGAAATCAGTGTAAGTTCAAATAATATCCTGTATGATCGAATGTAGCGCGGTTAAAAAATAGGTCGATAGGAGTGGTTATCCTGCAGCTTCTTCAAGAATCTTGTATCGTGTTCAATGTGGCGGAAGACAATAAGGCTACACATTCTTAGAAAAAAACCTTCGGTAGAATCTGTAAATTTTTAGCAATAGACAAAAACAACAAAAAGCTTTTGATTCGTTACTTGCTTTTCTTGGACAACTATCTTATGATAGGTCAACCCGCATCAAACTACTTACAGGAAAAAACCACAATGAAACAAACTGGAGCATTTCAAGATATTTGTTACAAGTTCCCTATTTCACCTAGACTATTGTAATCCGTATCACTAATCATTAATATAACTGTTTTGCCCCACTTACTTGCAAATATCGTTAGCCATTTAATGTTCAAACATTAATATTATTTTATTCCAACAATGTTTTAAGCAAAAGCTAGCATAACACATTATTAAACAAGGATTACACAATCCTTGTTTATTGCAGCGTTTTTTCCTTCTTGTAAAAATTCCAATTATAAAATTCTGATAATAAAAAAATAAAAACAATTCACCAGCAGAGTTCCAAAAATTCTCAACGAAATGATATCCTAAAGTTTTGGTCATTGTCGTTTCTTAATCTCATTAAATTTACCGCCATACATAGAAATATAAATGTACATAACTTAGCCGTATTAATCCGTTTTTGTAACAAAATTCAACAATTCGTTCTATATATTCCATTTTTTTTTTGTTTATAAAAATCGATTTCTTCCCAACCCTCCTATTGAAAGTGGGAGACCCAACAATAAATTCAATGACTTACGAGACCCAAACGTAAAAAAAAGAATAAAAAAAAAATTCACTGTTCATTTTTGTGTCAACATTATATGATTAGAATAACAAATAATCCAAATAATCTATTTTCAACATCACAAACCCAATCACTTCAGAGAATGACAGTGCTGTTGTTACTGTTATGTATTCTGTTTGTCAATACGTTTGCTTTTCCGTTTTTTTGATGTTTACAACTACATCTACATATTTTGATATACGTTTTAGATTTGATATGATGGAATAGGATAATGGAATTGAATACAAAAACAAAATGAGGGTGATATATCGTTGTTCTGTTTTTGTTTTGAGGAGTGAGCCCGAGGTGAAGTTTTTATTAATTTTTTTTTATATTGTTAGAAAATAAAAAATTTAAGAACAAACTTTTAAGTTATTCTAAAAGCTTTCCGCGTTTGTATTTTTTTTATAAAAGCATTTAAAAGTGGTCTGTTGATGATACTTTTATTTGATTTTGGTTTTTAAATTACCAAAATGACGCTGCTTCGTTGAATGACAACGAAGTGGCATAGCAGGTCGCGTACCTAGCGAGATTATTTTTTTGCCACAGACTAGCAGCAGCTTATGGGATCGATAGAAGAACAACTGCTACTCCAGCACAAATAACGGTAATGTATGCGAAACATGAGATAATAACGGATAAAGAAAAAGGCAAGTGAATTAGCTAGACTCTGACGACCCCCATTTATGAAAGAACCACGATCACCACGTCCAACCCTCTACGTCAACGCTATATCTCACACTCTCACTCCACATACACTCGCGCACTCTCACCCACATGCACACACACACATACTTACACACACTTGTACACAATCAATCATGCCCATACACACACTCACATAAACCCACTCATCAACTAATACATTCTTACACTCATACCCCAAAGATAATATGATGTATGCTCCATAAAATTAGAAGCTGCCCCGAATTATAGTAACGATAGAAAACCAGTCTTCATTATTCAATCACTTTGGATTAAAGAGATTGTATAGTTTAAATTAAGTTTAAGTAATCATAACATTTCAATTAACGGTGGACCAATTTAATAAGCTTTCACATACGTATTTGATTCATTATTGAATTGATTTAATCAAAATTTTGCCATTCATCATACTTGTGACCGAAATTTTGATTTAATTTATGTTGCTAATTTTCCGATGATGGAGCGCATTTTAATATTTAACCTCGAGTTTCATGTGGTTTCTAGATTATCACGGACATTGCCCATTTTTGGTTATTTACAAATTAGTTTAAGGATGTTTTTCTTTAGTTAGCTTATGGAGAGTGCAATCAATACACTACGTTATATTTTCTGACCTACCTGTGGTGTTGTTGATTCGTAATATAAATAATTTTTCCTATCACCAACTAGCCAAAAGTTATTTCAATATGAACAAAATTTATTTTTTAGTTTTTAGTTCGTTTTCGTTAAAAAAGTGTTTTCAAAATTTTTTTTTTATTTTTTCTCTTTCATTTATAAACTTCGAACACAAAAAGAAGAGTGTTGCTATTGCATTGCTATAAGCGAAAGTTTTCAGAAAACTAAATTTTTTGTTTGTTTTAATCGCCAAAAGTTATGCAACTCTCTGGTTTTTTGTTCTAGAATGTGTAAGATTCACAGATTGCCATCTTTATTAACTTCTGAAAATTAAAATTTTGAAAACCGTATAAAACCGGTATTGTGATACGCTTTCAGCATTGTAAAAATTTACTTCAATACCGGTTTTCAAGACCGATATTGAAAACCGTAGAAACCCTAGGTAATGAGAACAATTTAATTAAATTAAGACGGCATTACTTCACATATTCTCGGAATTCAGATTTTATACAAGCATTTCTGGTTCCATTGAGTTCTGACAGACAGACGCACATGCACCGAATTCACTCGCTCATACTATCCACACCTGCATATCCATAAACACACATTCGCCCTCCACACCTACACCCATGCATGCATAACGCAACTATACAGCCATGCCTAAAAGAAAGAAATTTAAACGACTCACCTCATGTTGTGAGCGATTCCTGCGTCTCCACATTCCTTGTCTCACCCTAGCCTGTCATGTTTCTCACCGCAAAAAAATCAGTACTTCACGTGATATCTGCCCTTTTTAATGTGGCGTTTTTGTAATTTCTTCTCGGCTGTACACAAGCTGGACCGGGTCAGTAATTACGCCACTTTATTCAAGGTTTTTACAAATCTCTCTTTTTGTCGTGGATGATCGATAACACTCCGTATTTAGGAAATTACATTTACCAATGTATCCAATAAGGATTTATTACAACCAACAGGCACTAAAATTGGTGACTACAACCAATTTATAGCAGAATACTGATTGCAAGATCTATATATGAACATAGTGGAATTATGAATCGATGATATTATATAACTGTTCCATGTTAATTTTTATAGTGATTGACGAATATAAACTGAATATAGGAAATCACACAGGAAAATATTACACAACCGTTTTAGGGCAATCCTTGTTTTGTGAAAACTATTGTAGATGACAATTACGGTTTGAGTTTAAGGAAACAAAAAATAACTATGAAGGTCTAAACCAATACAAATTTGATGTATCAGGTAATTATCCAACTGCTTCGACAAGCACCAGGCTACTTCGTTACAAAAACCACATTTCCAGCAGCACATCACAAATCAATAAAACTAAACTGAAATAAAATATTTATTTTTATATTCATTACCAATATCATTGTTTGATTCATAACTCTATCTATAAAATCGTTGAACATAAAAACTAACAACAAAATTTAATTCCCAACATTTGTTTTTATTTCCTACTTTTCTTTTAGTTCTTGAGAATATAATTGAGAAATTTTTGGAAGAAAATCAACAGAAATGATAGAAAATTTTGCTGGTTAATAGTTATTATGGTGTTTCATTATATCACATTATATAAAAACCTAGATCCGTTTCAAATTTTTACTTCATTGTCATCATTTTTGTAATCACAATTATTTTTGAATATACTTACATTGTAAAAACAATTTGAAATCAGTAATATCGTTTTATTCAAGCCAATACATTTTTTAATTATAATTCAAAAGCATATTGAGTTTTGTTATCAAAAACCTTCACTTTATTGTCTTCCGTATTTAATGTTTTCATTTATATTTAATAGAAAATTTAAATTCTAAAACAATTTTCTCATATCCGTTTTATATTCTACTTTCAAGAAAAACAAAAAAGCAATGGCAAACGAAAAATTTACATATATTCCAATTTATATATTCTTTAGGTTTGTCTTAGAACAAAGTTTTTGCTTATTTAAAATTTTATAAAAACATCTTATTATTTTTGTTGATTTTTCCAAAAAAAAAAATCAAATGGAGCTGCCTGGTATTTTACTGCACGGAAAAATAATTGAAATGTAACAAATTTTTCTAATATATATTTGAACCAACAAAACTTTTATTTTCATACATAAAATTATTTGATTTCTTTAACCGGGGAAAAACGTTGAAACAACATAAAATTCACTATGCCAAAATTGTAAAAGCTTCAGGCAAGAAACATTTTCAATTTGCGACTCTATCAGTTTCAATATATTTTTTATGTTTTTTTGGATTTAAATACAAAAGCACACAATATACTATAATTGAGTTTACCCAAGAAATTTAAACGAATTAGAATTTAATATGTTAATTTTTATAGTAAACAAACCGAACAGTAAAGCATGTAGCAATAAAATCACGTATAATTTTTTTTATTATTATTATATTTTATAATTCAAAATTCCTTACAACTTTTAATAAGAATATTTGTGCTTAAAAGTAATAATACGTTTTGTTGATTTTTTTTTTTTTGCTCAAAACAAACTGAAAAACTTTTATACTCATATTTTCTTTTATCAACAATTTTATTCTGTAATATAATTTTAAGTTTTAAAAAAAAGTTTGTCTGTTAAATCTATAACTTTAGTTAACAGATATACGATATAAGAAAATTGCATAATTCAATTTTAAATAATAATAATATAATGAAAATCGGGAAACCACAAACACATTTGAAAATAGAAACCAGAAGAAAAAAGAAAGGAAATTTTAAAATAAATTAAAGTTAGGAGAATTGAATGAAAAAAACATAAATTGAGAATAAAAATTCCAGTGGTTGGCCACAACAAATAAAAAGAAATTAATATTATTTTTTAATTCAACACAAAGATTTTAAATTTTTTGTAGATAACTAAAATGTTAGACACATATGTATATGTATCTAATTTTTATAATTGAGAGTGGTTTTGTCCACTATGGGATATGGTGCAAAACGACATAATCTTTAAAGAATAATTTTTGCATCACTTGGCTTATGGCCAGGTGAAAGTGGTCATCATTCTGTCCTCGGTAGTAGAAATGAACCATAATTGACCATGAACCAATAGGTGAATGTAAAAACATTCGTTTATTGGGTGTCAAAGTTTCAAATGACCTACTCTGGTCAAGAAAAGTTCGCCTCCTAAATAGATGCAAAAAAATTTTCACTCCATATCAATTGCTCAATGTTTATAAGTCGTATATTCGTCCCTGTATGGAGTACAGTTGTGGTTTTACACACAAACAAAACAGAATCACTTGAAAATCTCTTATTTTTTTTGATTATTAATCACAGAAAAATTTATTGCTAGCAAATTATAATTTACTCAAAGATCAAAAATTATACAATTTGAAAATAGCTTACATATAATTTATCATCTTCAATGTTGTCTTCTGTTTTATGCATCTTCGTTTCCAATTGGGTGATAACTCCCTTCATTATTTGCTGATTGCATAAAATATTAGTATAAAATATAGTAATCCTTTGATACACGAACAATTTTTATTTAAAATCACATTCACTTCCGCATGCACCACATATAAATTTATTGTTGTTTTAATGTGTTTTAATGTTTTCATTTCCCCAAGAAAATTCATCATCACTGCAGTCAATTGGAAATCCATCATAACCGATTCCCCTAATTTAATTACCGTTGGTCACGATTACCACACCAACTTACTACATTTTACTGCCAGAAATGCAGTTGCCATAAAATATTTAGACCAATGAAGACAAACAGTGGGTTGAACGGTTTCATCAAACTCACTTAAATAAATATTTTCACAACTTGTATATTTGTGTTTTAGATTCATATTTTTTTTCCACTTTCCTTTCATTTACAAAAAAATTTACTAAAAACAATTTCCGCTATACATCAGAACAATTAAAAAAAATAGAAAAACTCAAAATAGATATCACAGAAATATATTATTTAATTTTCTATAATAAAAAAACATTTCTCACATTTCTTCCTATTTACACCAATATTTTTGTTTTATTTATAAGAAATTTAAATTTATCTAATTAACACAACACAACTAATACATAATATCAAATCGATATTTAAATATATACTGAACGAATTTCTTATAAAAATTCACATTTTTATATTAGATATTCTTCTTCTGTTTCCCCTTCCAACAATCAACATTTCTCCAACGTATAAAAAAAACATTAAATCAAACATGTTTATTGTTGAAATTGAGTGACACAACTAAATCTCAACAGTAGCATACAAAAATGTTGCGACTTAAGAAAATTAATGAAATTATAATTGAAAATAAAAATTATTATTTTTAGAGTAAAAGAGCAATAGTCCTGCCGTTACAAAGTTTGGGGTGCTGCTTCTGCTTCCATTTTGGTCCTCTTGAACTCTGTTTAAAAGCGGGTTATACGAATTGTGGGTCATCGAGATTTGACATCAAAACTTGATTCTCTACAACATTTTGTTGTAGGGTTTTACAAATATCGTCATCAACAGTGCTCAGATGAAATCAGCAGCATCAGGCCTCAAACTTATTCTCACCCCCGATTCATTCGGCAATCGACTAGCGCAAGCAGTCAAACGGTCGAGATCTCGCACTGCCATACTGGCAGATTGCAGAAAGACTTCTGTGTCCGAACTAAAAAAAAGCGCAAGTTCTTGTGGGACTTAGGTCTTAAAAGGTATTTATGTGTTGTTGTGACACATAGTGTAAACCCTATAACACAACACTTTTTATTTGAAAAAAAATTATGATTTCTGATCAGTTTAACGACACTTCAGACTTCCCTAGTAAGAAATGTAGGTACTGTATCTCCAAAAGCTGTAGTTAAGGTGAAACCGTATCCGTATGATGGTACAATTAGTTATTAACCAGTAGAATGACAGCACGAAAGCCACATAATCAGTTCTGATGTTACGTGGCAAAGTACTGATGATTTTAAACAACCTACCCAAAATTGATCAGTAGGATTACGCAAAACTGTTAGACACTCTTAAACGACGATTTTCTGGTGAAGATGCAAGCGAAATCAATCACTTTCAGTTACGTCATTGCTTGCAAAAACCACTCGAAAATCTAGCATAATTTACCACAGATATTGAGAAACTGGCTCGGTCGGCGTTTAAGCTGTCCAACAGCTGTACAGGATAGGATTGGAATGATCCAATTCATTGATTCTATTGCAGACATTGAAGTTGACCTTGTATGTATTAAAATTCCTCAAAGATTAACTAAAGCAGTTGCAAAAGCTATTAAGTTTCAAGCAGTTCGTATAGCTGCCACATCTCATTTTCGATCTATTTGAAAGACAGTCGTAGTATGGTAGATGAAGAAAATGACGACAGCACGGTATCAAAACGAAAATATTTAGACGACCTTTCCGTAGTACACGGCGGCGAGCGCTTGAAAGTAACAGGTCGCCGGTGGTTAATGCTCCCTTCACCACCGGCAAACATTCCAGATAACAACTCATATATTTATCCTTCGGGAAACTCTGTTCAGTCACATTTGAAGGGTTAAGCCTGACTCCGTCAACTGTAACATATGTCCATAAAGTCAACACCAATTCGCTACAGGAATTTTTCGGCGGGATAACGATGATTGTAGAAGGAAATGTAGCAAGTCAACCAAGTAGATTTGTTCTTGATACTTGTGCATCAAGTGCAATTATCAGTAGAATAGTCTGGGAGGTTATGGAATTACCCATACAACTAATAAAGAGCAACGTGGTACTAGCAACTGCTTTTGAGGACCAGAAGTGGTCTGTTATAGGATGCCAGGATTTGAGTTTCCAAATAGGTGATATTACGGTGGATCAACCCGTACTGCACGTGCAGATATTTTACTGAAACATCGCGTTGTGATTGATTTGAAGATACCAAAATGTACTACTAAGAATTGTTTCAAACATTAGTATTCAGCCACACAAAGAAACAATTGTGTCTATAGATGATACACTATGGTTGAAACGAAAGGTTCTTGTGACATCTACCACTCATGTATAAGGATTAGGTATTGTCACGAGTAAGAGTTTTTCCCATGATGGCCTATTCCTGACTAGAGTAGCAAACGTCATAAATAATCCGACTACTCTCTAGTGGCGACAGCAAAGGAGCCATCTTAAAGGTTAAATTAGTGAGTAGCACTCACAAAAATGTTCATGATGATGCTGCAGCAGCGTAAAAGGTACCTAAACATCTGATTTGGCTACTAAATGAGGGTGGACATCTTCTAAATGAAGTACAAAAAAAAATTCTTGCTAACTTTTTGGTAGAATTTTGCTAGAATTTGCTGATGAGTTTTCCAACGATCCTGATGATAGAAGACGAGCATCGATGACGAAGCATAAGATAAACTTTGCTAGTGCGCAGTTTATTAAGCAACCACATCGACGTTTTTCATTAAGGCTTTAGGCAAACAATAAGATGTAGAACGATTAACTTAGGTGATGCTTGAGCAAAGAATTGTTGAACTTTTCGATAGTCCTCGGAATTTTTCTGTCGCACTGGTTAAGACAAAAGATGGCATTCTGTGTGAATTATAGTCGGTTTAATGAAATCACGAAACCAACCAAATGGTTTTTTACTATGAACCTTCAAAATTGTTATTGGGAAGTAGAGATATGAAAGGAGGACAAAGAGAAGACCGCTTCCACTACTTGGATAGAGCTATAGCCTTGGTAGTTTAGCGTAATGCTACTTTCAAAAAGTTGATGCACACAGTATTGACATGCCTGCCGTGGTCAATCTTCAACATTTATCTAGACGATCTTCTTCGCATGCCAAAACTTTTGTAGTAGCACTCAACAATTTCACTTCGGGCTACCAATTTAAAACTCAAACTAAATAAATGCCAGTTATTTCGAATTTAAGTGCAATATCTAGGTCACGTTATTTCAAGAAATAGGTAAGCAACGGATGATCGCAAAAAAGAAGCTGTACATAACTGGGACCAGTTATGGTCCCCACTAACATCAAACCACGATGTAAGAAGTTTTATTGGTCTCTGCACATATTACCGTAGGGATTTACAGGGAATATCAAATATTGCTGATCACAATATCGTCCTACCGAAGATAACGTAATGTTTGAGTGGACCATCGAGTGGGAAGAGGCGTTTAACAAACTAAAAACATCACTGATAACAGCACCAATATTAGAATTTCAGGTTCCAGTGGAAGATAAGATACTCAACACGGAAGCCAGCAATACTGGAATTGGGGCCGTGTTATCACAGAAACGTGGTGAAGTAGTCAATGCTTAGTTTAGCAAAACGTTGGGAAAAGCGGAATGGAACTTTTGTACGACAAGGAAAGAATTATTGGCTGTCATTAGAGCGGTGGAACACTTTTATGTTTATTTATATGGAAGAAGCTTTACCATATAAACTGATCACGCAGTATTAACATGGGTTGTATATTTTAGAAATCCTGAAGGGCGTCTAAAAAGGTGACTGGAACGATTGCAGCAATACATTTACCAAGTCAAACATAGACCTGGTCGAATACATGACAATGCCGACAGTTTATCCATATGTCCGTGTTCTGATTCCAAATGCCTACATTGTGAGGGTTAAGAGAACACATACTTAAACGAGCAGGTCATCAATGCAATACAGATGGTTTCAGAAGAAGTCAATCTGGCAGAAATTAGAAGACAACAAGATCTCGATGATGGTCTTGTAATCATAAAAAACGGTGTAAGCATCAAAGAAGGCCTACTTGGCAAACAAATTTCTGGTTCAAATAGAATACAAAAGTGCTATTGGGCTAAATTCTATTCATTGCAAATAAATGAAAATCTCCTTTGTCGATAATGGCAGATTCACGATGAAAAAACCTCAAAACTTTTGCCAGTTATACCAACGTACTGTGTGCCAACTTGAACTGTTGGACTTTTATACGAAATTATACTATTACTTTACACCGGAAAGCTCAAAAAAATATATGAATACAGTAATATTACACCGAAACACTGATTCTATGCGACAAACAAATTTACACTTGCAGACCTCTAATTACATCACAGAATTTAATAAAACTTTTAATTGACAAACATGAAAAATAATTTATCAGTATAAAAATTAAAATCAAATTTTTAAATTAATATTTAAAAAGCTTCATCACTTAATGTTGATCGGTTAGAAATCCATTAAGATGATTAGCATCTTCCACTAGTTTTCTCGTTCTCTATCCAGCACGTTTCAACGAAAGTTATCTCTTCGTATCCTTCAAAATTTTGTAATAAAATTTCAGTCATTGTTACAAAATTACTATCAGTGTTAATATCAAATCCCAAATGTAATTTCTTATTTTCCAATAACCACATTGCGTGAAAACTTTTGATTTTTGTGTTTTTTTCGTCAACGATTCCAATAATCTGAAGTGCATGTAACAGATCATTCATTATAAACGGCACTTCGTTGTATAAAGAAAAATTCGTTAGTTTCATTATTTGGGTAAATACCAAGTCAAATATTTCATAATGTGCTACGATGTATTTCGAGTACAGAAAACATTAAACAAAACTGTTTTAATTTAATTTTATTTATTGGTTTTATTTCTAATAAAATTTATGGTGATTTTTTTCTTTTCCATAGCTAACTTTACAACATATAAGTATTTTTTCTTTGTTTTATTTTAATTTAAATGGATACTAATCACTAACATTCAATTTTATATACTGATTTTAAATTTATACTGATCCTCAGTCAAACAAATTTGATCGCTTATATACACAATCTTCCAGATCTTCCGTTTTATTTTCCATCATGTAACAGCAATTTCGATTAATAAAACCAATCATTTATACAAAACTTGTATTTTTAATCGAAATTCACTTTATTTAAATCATAAATCACAAATGTTTTCGTTTATTACAATTGAAGAAAATTAATAAAATAATTATTGGATTTGAAAACTATTATTTTTAGGGTAAAAATTGAAAAAAGTCCATCGTTACAAAACTAGGAGAAATGAAGATAGTGATGATAGAACTAACATCACTATCTGCTGTTTATTCTAGAAGAATGGACTATGATAATCGCCAATCACGACTTGCTACAATAATTGCTTTGATGATGTAAAATATTTATTATTGAATGACGATATGAGAGAAAAACAAACCGAATTTACGTCAAAAAGAAACAGAAACAGAAAACCTGGCTGTACATAAAAATTATAGCTATATATAACATTATTAAAAATATTTTTTAATATTTCTATTCTCTTTAAATTTATTTAATAATTATTATTCATTTATTTTATTTACATAAAAATATTTAATTTTTTTATTAATTGAAATGAACAAAAATTATTTTTGTTTATTTATCTACTTGAAAAAAACATATATTTATTTTATTTATTAAATAAAAAATATTTATTTGCTTATTCTATTATATTTAATGCATTTATTTTTTTATTTTGAAAATAAAACCTATTTATTTATTTAAAATATTTATTTATTTACTTATTATTCAAAGTTGATAAGAGATTTCCAAGTCTAAGATTTGTTTGCTAACAAAAAAAAAACCAAATATGGTACAAATGAACAATGTCACCATAACCAGAGTATCGCGCTCGCAAGCCCTCCCCAAAAATGACATGTGAGAGCTGACTAGATAAGCCCTTAACGACCAAATTCTATAAAACAGTTTTTCGCACAATTAAAAGGAAACAACCATGACTGTCACGACATGGCAAATATGTCCAAATTCTACTGACCCAGACATGGTTGCTCTACCTAAAACTAAACTAAAAATAAATTACTATAGAACTAATGCCATTTCTGGAGAGCACTCCCAAGCGCCAGACTCTAAGTCTCAAGCTCTATGGACATTGTTCTATTGCAAAAGCTAATCATATCCAAATAGGACTAAAGGACTAGGAAATTATATGAGGGGAAGCCTCTGATCCTGAAGAAAAAGTTGAATTTATTACCCTCTTCATTCCATTGAGGAAGTTCCTGAGCAAGGAATGGTACTACTGGCTTGTATATAAGTACCAACACAGTGGTAACCACTTCCTGTCAGAATATTTCCTCAAAATGAAGAGGAGAACCAATGATCTGTCGATCGTATATCCATAGCGGACATAGGCGATCTAGGACCGACAATCGTATTAAGGGGTGAAGCACCCATGGATGGCTCTTTAGGCCTACCATTTCAAGAAAATTTTAATTTAAGACGATTAACGAATCTTTTTAATTTATCCAAAACAATTGATATATATATATATATACATATATATATATATATATATATATATATATATATATATATATATATATATATATATATATATATATATATATATATATATATATATATATATATATATATATATATATATATATATATATATTATATATATATATATATATCAACAATACCTGAAAAAAACGTCGCTAGTCCACAAAAAAAGATTCAAAAATAAAATTACCTGCGATCATTCTGCGGTATTCTGCAATACCGCAGAAATTGAATGTTGTAGTTGTTTTGTTGTAATAAAGAACTACAGATGCGGATGTCATTGGTTCGTGAATGCTCTCTAAAATATTTATTTCGATTTAGGAGTAAGAACTATTTTTCTAATAAAAGTTTATACTTGATACTAAGACAATATTGATAATATTTAATTCTGCACGAAAAACAGAAGAAAGTTATTGTTGCGTTTTGGAAAGAAAGATTTAGCCGGTGTGAGGTGTGATGATTTGATGTACACCGAGTACGGAAATATCTGTTTTCTAACGAGTTGTACATAATATTTGTTTGCATACTTCATTGGAATTAATTAAAACAGTTTTTTAAAGTGAAATTTAATTAACCTTGAATGTTACCC